>PVLA01015355.1:0-25693 GCA_004027455.1 Hydrochoerus hydrochaeris
TAAAATATGTGAATGAAGATGCAGCCATAAATACAAATGAAATAAAAAGTCTATTCACAGAAATAATTAAGGAAAACTTCCCAAACATAGGTAACGGAAGTGAAGTTCAGATAAATGAGGCATATAGAACTCCAGCCAGCTACAACCAAAACAGATCTACACCCAGACATATAATAATCAGGATCCCAGAAATCCATCAAAAGAACAGAATATTAAAAGTGGTCAGAGAAAAGAAACAGATTACCTATAAAGGAAAACTCATAAAAATCACAGCAGACTTCTCAATGCAAACCATTAAATCATGAAGAGCTTGGAGCGAAATAGTCCAAGCCCTGAAAGAAAATAACCTCCAACCCAGAATGATGTACCCTGAAAAACTGTCTCTCAAAATTAATGGAGAGACAAAATATTTCCATGACAAAGAGGAACTGGGGGAGTTTGTGACCACCAATCCAACCCTGCAAAGAATACTGAAGGACATTCTAGAGGGAGAGAAGAAAACCACCAGGGTTCCAGGAATAATGGCAGAAAAGCCTCAAAGAAAGGGGCAGACAGTGGAATCAAGGTGAAAAGTAAACAAATAACAACAGAAAAATAGCATGGCAGAGATAAGACAGAGAAGATTGGTTATATCACTGTTTTATCTTGACTGATTTTATTTGAACCTGGTATACTTGAGAGTGTCGAGTCTGAGAGTAGGGGTAACTACTCTGAAGATGACAGGATTCAATAGGATACCCATTCTGGCTTGATTGTTAACTGCCTTTGAAGTCCTATAATGTCTCCAATGTTTAGATTTTATTAATAGTGTAATGCAATGCTAAGTTTATACTATATTTGATGATATAGACAATTTTATTGAAAATAACTAGAGACACCATAGTGACTACTGTAGATCACCTAATGTTGTGTTGTTGTATGTTCTTTTCATTTCGTGTTTCTCTAGGAATTTGTATTGCTGACTTGTTTTGATTTGTTCCTCCCTCTAATACAGAAAGGCTAGGTATATGTGTAGAGAGTTATACATGTGTAGAACTTCTAAGTAGTTTACAAGAATGGATTATAGTTATTGTAAAGGGAAAAAAAGGAAAAGAGAGTATTCTAAAGGATATAACTGCATGTATGTTTGAGTGTGTGGAATTAATAACCATGTTGCTAAAGTTTTAGTTGGATGGATGAGCAAAACTGACTGCAGTCTCACTATTTGGATGTCCATTTTGTGGACTTTACTTTTGTAACTTGAACAACTGCATCTAAGAGGAAAGTATATAATTAACAACTAGTGATTTTTACTAGTTACTATTTCTGTTTTTTGGTTTTGTTTTGTTTTTGAGATTTTGTATTGTTTCTACCCTCTTTCCATTTCAAAATTTTTTCTTTAAATAAAACAATTAAAGAAAAAGCAAGAGGAGGAAAAGAAAGTACTCTAAAAGAGATAACTGTATATATAGTTAAATGTGTAGGATTGATAACCATGTTACTAAGTTTTTGTTGGATTGGTGAACAGAACTGTTTGCAGCCTCACTGTTTGAATGTCCACTTTGAATGCTTTAATTTTGTAACTTGAACAACTATATCCAAGAAGACAATATGTAATGTATCAAATAGTGATTTCTTACTGTTTATTTTTTTTAATTCTGTATTTTTTCTACCCTTTTTTCTGTTTTGCTTCCCCCTCTTTAAATAAAATTAAAAAAAAAAGAATTAGTGATATCATTAATAATTCTCTACAAGTTAGTTTTTTTTTTCTACAGAGTTGTAATATGACTAAAGAGAATGAAAAATCTGAACTCTGTCATATCAGAGAGCCCTGCAGAACATTTATGTCACCATGCGTTATTGTCCTATTGAAGACATCTACTAAGTTTTTGGCCCGTTAAAGGACTTTGACAATTTTTCTTTATACCCAACAGAACAGAGGGCATCCAGAATCCTATCCCATCAGCTGGTCATGTTTGTTAATATTTAAGACTACTTGTAAAATATTTGTATTATCAATCCTGCACACATAAAGAAAAATCAGGTTCTGTCCTTGATGAGCTCTTAATTCAATAGCAAAGACAAACCTGTTAAAAGAACAAAGTTAGGCACAAGAAACTTCAGCAGGAGGCATCCAACACATTGCTTAAGGGGAGGAAGGGTCTCGGGAGCAAAAGGAGGAGTTAACAAAGTCTGTGGAAGTGTGGATATGAAAGAAATCAGGAGAAAGGGGCTCCAGACCAGAAAAATGGCAGGCCTAGAATATGGAGGCAAATTAGACAATGGTGATTTCAAAAATGTCTAATAGCTCACACTGGCTTTGGGGGGAAGATGTTTACTAACATCCTTTACTTGGTTCAGAAATAAACGCCTGAGCAACAGTCATATTGCTACTGCTTCAAATGATTTTAAGAAAAATGCATAGTGGGTATACAATGGGCAAAATGTGTGAGCAGGACATTGTAAATAATTCTGAATCAATCATAAAAATAGTTTGCAGCCATTTTAAATATTGCCTAAGAATTATTTATGATGCCTGGTATAACATTTTGTGATAACATAAGTCCACACAATTGAGGCATTATTAAAATTTAATTTCAATTTAAAAGGTAGGTAGGGGAAATCAATGCCAGAATAGGCAAAGGATTTTTTTTAAATCAAGAGGATCTTATTGAAGTAAAAATTAATAACAACTTTAAAACTCAGAGTTAGGATGACCATGTCTCAGAACCAGTAAATTCAAAAATCAAGATAAATGTCTCTTCTTGTACTTCTGCCATATTTAATACAGAATGAGATTTTTTACTAGTCATGGTAAGAAAGGCTACAAGAAATAAATGCCACTTGGTAAATATGTCCCCATCCTA
Organism: Hydrochoerus hydrochaeris; assembly: GCA_004027455.1. Classification (NCBI taxonomy): domain Eukaryota; kingdom Metazoa; phylum Chordata; class Mammalia; order Rodentia; family Hydrochaeridae; genus Hydrochoerus; species Hydrochoerus hydrochaeris. Next base: position 2,847 of record PVLA01015355.1, read on the forward strand.
TCCTAACTCCAGAATTACATCTGGAAATGATGAAAGTGCAGGCAGCTGGCAGATGGTTCGGCAGGGAAGAATGCTTCATAAAATGGCAGCTGTGATTTATTTATTCATTTATTTATTTATTTATTTATTTACTCTAGATCAAGCACTTTAAAAAACATTACTATGTTTTTAGAGAGTAAATTGTCATTCTCATCTTACAGACTGAACCATCTAAAAATCATATTCATATTTTTATTAGAGAAGCTCAGCTTCTAATACACATTATTTGTTCCTAAAGCCTATGGTCTTACACGCATAGAAGCTCTAGAGAAAAATCATCCTGAGGATTTTTAATGATGGCACTTATAAATTGTACTGGTTGATACATTGTGTCAACGTGAGAAGTTTAGAAGCTTAGCTAAGTGGCTTAGCAGTTCTACAGCTTAGTGTACAGAGGACCCCCTATAGGGTGGGTAGCCTGCTTAGCGGAAAAAGAGGCTTGCTCTCCCCATGTTTGCTTTTGTTGCTTTTGCTGTCTTCTGCCACCTTAAATTGTGGCCCCTCAGCCATGTCATCCTGCCTTGGAGCCAACTGATTATGGACTGAAAACTCCACAAACTGTGAGCTAAATAAACCTTTCCCTCTTTAATTTTGGGCATTAGGCATTTTGTTGCAGTAGTGAAAGAAAAGTAACTAAGACACAAACACAGTAACTGAATGTGTAAGAAAGGATTTCCTTATTTGAGAAGTAATCTTTTGGGCCATAAATATATCTGCCTTTCAAATTCGTAGGGCTGTAGGAGAGAATACAAATGAAAGACCATATATCTCAACAATAAAAATAATGAATAAATCTAACACATTATTAAATAAAATATGACCTGCACTACTACCTTGATAAGTACACTTTGTAATAAGCAGAAGACCAGGTTCAAATTAAGAATCTCTCAGCTCATGACAGACCATGCTGCCTCTCCTTCATTCCTCCTTTACATACATTCTCCCAAACTCTGGCGCTGCCCCACACTGCAAGGATCCTGGCACGCACATATGTAGTTACCCCCATCCCACACACAGCTGCCCTTAGCCACTGGCGGTGTCTCTCTCCAGAGTACAGATTTAGGCCACAGTCTGTGCAAGTCCTGGAGACAAGCTCACGTTCCACTCAACGGGGGGTTGTTTCAACCTCAGGAAAAACTAGAAGGAACCAATGAAAGGACTGACTTTGAACTTGCCCTAGGCCTGCTTGTTACCGGTCTTCATCAGTTACAAAAAAAAAAAAAAAAAATGCAGGTAAGAATTTGGAATTTAGAATCTCAGTGAAATTTGACATTGCTACAACACCCAAGTTCATGGTTCAGAGTTTTGCAAAAGTATTGGATGGTCATAAATAGAACATTTGACGTACTTACCCATAGATGGACAGACAAGTGCTATTTGGAAAAGGGAGGGGGAAATGTTCAAGGTCCACAGCTCTTTCTTTGCTCATTGCCTCACCCTCCCTGGGAATGGGTTCAACCTGGGGATGCGAGAGGATCTCTAAAGCATGGACCTCAAAAGGAGTTTCTCTTACCAGTCTAGGAACAGCTCTGACAATTACCTTTCCTGCTTTTCAATCTTACTTAACAGATCTGCCCAACAGGCCTCTTGGGCCCTAATAAAGTTAGAGCTGTGAAACTCAGCGCCGCTTTTCTGTGCAGCTTTGCGGATCCCACATGACAATAAGCAGATGCAGAGCTAATAAGTGGCTAATGGGAAACTACTAAACCTGTGGGACTCCTGCTACTAGCTTTCTACTGATTAGCTCCGGTAGGAAAATCAGGTTAAAGCCAAAAAAGTTCAGCTGCTATTAGAGTAATTGGGGATCAGTAATTTTTTTTTTCTTGCCTCAGACCTCAAATTCCTACTGAAGACACATGGCCCAGCCACTATTTTGTTTTCCTGTCTGTTAATAAAAGAATTTTAAAGAGAAGGAACTTAAAACATTTTGAAATATGGTTAAATGAAAAATTTTTTTTTTTCAAAGAGCAAAACAAATACAACTCCAAATACTGTTTGTAATCATTTTGATATTATTACCTAATGACTTGAGTTAAGAAGAAATTATCTTTAGAATTATCCAGGGTAAGGAATAATATTTACCACTGTGAGTTTTTTTTTCTCTTTATAATCTATTTGCTGACTTTTAACATGCATAGCCTTCACTATTTACTACCTCTTTCTTTTCACATTCCCCAGCACACATACATGCACACCAAGGACAATAAATCGAGAGCTGATGAGAATGGTAATCCTTCTTTTTTGTTTAAATACTCTGTTTAACTATTAATAAGTAATAAGCTCAGCAAATACACATTACATAGATCATATAAGACTATGCTTTAAATTAATAAATGCTTACCTATAATCAACCTATTTTATGAAAGTAGCAAGCTTCTATTCTAGTGTAATTTCTAAAAATTTTCTATCAAAATGCTGCATTCACAATCCAAACTGAATGCATGACAAGATCCCGGGAGGTACATTTTAAAAGTCTACCCAAGAACAGTGCTCCTTGTCACTCTGCCACGGCACCTACGTATTCTGTGACAAACTGACCTCTTTAAGGTCAGGGTTTTGTTCAGCAGCAAAGATCACTGGTAACTTTACTGGAGGGCAAAATTAAAGATTTTAAACCAACAAGATTTTTCAGTATCACACTTAAAATTCCATAGTGTTCAGGAGCCCCAGTACCTGGGAGAGATATAAGTTCCCATAAGTACATACATGATTTTAACCCCAAAATAGTCTGTCAACAATAACCCTTTTTGCTCAAACAGTGACTGCATCTCTGGAGGCACTGATGATTTAGGTTTGTTTTTCCTGAGTCTTCCATGGTATTAACTTATCTTAGGCGGGCATCTCTTCCCTGCCCTAGACAAGTTTTTCTAAGCTTTAGTGTGTATAAGAATCATTCAGAATATTTTCAAAAATTCAGATTCCCAGGCCACATTCCCAGAAACTTCAGTTTACTAGGTTTGAGATTTTTGTTAAGAACCTACATTTGAACAAGAATCCGAGGTCCATGCAGGGCTATTCTCCCATGGGCGCACCATGTTAGAACCATGATTATTGTTTAGCATTAAATAGATCAAGTGGTGCTCAGTGGCAATTTCAGTTCATTTTATTTTGGTAACCAAGGTATCATTATACTAAAAAAAAAGGAAAATTTCAGAATGATTTACAAACCAGTAAGTATAGTCATCACTGGGTGTCTAGAGGACCACCTGCCCCTCATATCAAAACCAAACTGTGCCCTAATCCCTTGTATAAAATGGCATAGTATTTTCATGCAAGCCACACACATCCTGTGTGTACTTTAAATCATCTCTAGATTTTTTTTATTATACCCAAAATAATGTAAATGTATGTAAATAAATGTTATACTATACCGTTTAGGGAATAATAGCAAGAAAAAGTCTATACATGTTCAGCACAAATGCAATTTTGAAAACATATTTTCTACCACATTTGTTTGGAGCCATGGATTTGGGAGCCACAGACACAGAGGCCAGACCATATTATGTAAATTGATAGAACATACAATCCATTTTAGAGGAAGTTGCCAAGATAAATACAGATCCCTGGTCTCTCATCAGAAACTTTTGGTTAATGAAAAGTTACCAACCTCAAAAATAAAGCAAGAGGACAACTGCATGTCATTCCAGCTGTATTGTTTATCAAGTTCACTCATGGGACCTTTAATTAGTGAAGGGAAGCATCTGCTATTTAATATTTAATCAGATTCCAGACATTCTAGCAATATCTGTAAGCTTGTGTACATCCATAGGACAGATAATCTTAAAGTCAGGGTTGTGTTGTCCCAGAAGACAGTAGTTTGCTTCTATGACCAAATTTACTTGTTTTTTTTTTTTTTTAAATCTCACTGACTACACTAAAATCTCTATTTCTCAAATTCTCATTCAAAGGGATTTTAACATTTTACTGGTTTTATTTTCCTCATCATACGACAGATTGAACAAAAGCATTGAATGTGTTCATTTTTATTAATTTATTTTTATTTTTTTTGAGACTGGCTTTCACTATGCAATTCAGGCTGGCCTTGAATTCACTTAGTAGCCCAGCCTGACCTTGAACTCACAGCAATCATCCATCCTGCTTCAGCCTCCCAAATTCTAGGATTACAGGCGTGTACCACCAAACCCCATCTTACTTTATTTTTGTATGAAAGTAAAATCTTAATTTTTTGAGAACGTGGCACTTTCAGGGGACTCACTGAGATGCTTAAGTCACTCACCTGCCTAAATTAATTAAATTCTGTTGGCCAAGAAGTCCAATTACCTGCACTGGTTAAGCTCAAACACATCTTCCTTGGCCCCTTAAACAAATCGCCATCAGCATAGCATCTCTTGCCCATTCTGTTACTTTTCAGCTTCTTCCTACTTTGTGTTTATGATTCCTGGTCACGTGTGGGTCTGATACTCATTTGCGCACACCCGGGATACTTTTTCCCTCATGGAGGCAGCAGCGGGGATGGGGTTTTGCTGTCAGACAGGGTGGCTGGTTCACAAGGACAGGCATCTGCCCTCTGTCAGGGGAGAGGCCCGAGATTTTCTGTTCATGTTCGTCTGTTTACGTGCTTAGGTCAATTAAGAAACTATTTTGGTCACAGAATATTAAAAGAAAAAACAACTAACTGTTTGAGACAGAAACTCAGAGTTTTTGTGTTTTGGTTTACTCAACATTTGGCTCACATCTTATCGGTAAAATGTGTGTACCTGTGTGTCTTTAATGGAAAAAAAGCCTCAACTTCTCACTGAATGAATCTGAGAATGTCTCAACATAAGGGAGCTCTTGTTTGTGTTGGTTTGTAGAGATTAATGAATGCTTACCTAACGGGTCATTCCTAAAATTTCCCTAGAAAACAAAGAAATGGAATATGAACTGTGACAGCCTTTTTCTTTTAGCACATTTGTGGTCCACACAGTTTGTGGTCATTCTGGGCAGTGGGTGCACATGTGTAATACAGTCTGATTCTTTTCTTTTAGTTCCCTTCTCCTTCTCTCTTCCCTTCCTCTCTCCTCCTTTGAACCCCCTTTGCCCATTTTTGATCTTGTGATTATTAATCTTATCCCATATTGTGACATATAATGTATTCCTTTAGATTATTAGATCCCTGCACGTGGCATATCTTCATTCTATTTATTTTCCCTTTCCCCCTTCTTTCCCTCACCCTAGTTTTCCAGGACCCCTTCCCATTTGCAGGAGATCCATCCAATTGTCTCCTTCTTTCCATCATTTATTGTGTCCTTTTTACTGACCATATTTAAATGAGAGATACTATACAGATGCAAGCATGTGCATATGATTTATTTCACTCAACACTGTATTTTCCAGATATATCCATTTCCCTAAAAATGTCTCAAATTTTCTTTCTTTATAGTGGAGTATATTCCATTATGTATAGATACCACATTTTCTTTATACTGTCATCTTTTGATGGGTATATAGCTGCTTTCAGGATTTAGTTGCTAGGAACTGTGCTGCTACAAAGATTGGTAGTACAGCTGTAGTGTGAAAGATTTTTAAAACAAAACAGACAAACGAGGTAGTGGCACATACCTGTTATCCCAAAACTCAGGGAGACTGAAGCAAGAAGATCATAAGTTCAAGGCTAGCTGGGGAAATTTAGCCACTTGGCAAAATACCTTACGAAAATAAGAAAATTAAAAAGGACTAAAGATGCAGAAACTGGGTTCAATCTCCAGTACCCCCAAAATAAATAAGTAAAAAATAAACAGCTAGCCCAGAAGAGTGTTGATACAAGAATCCAAGGTCATACAATCAAGATGAACCACTAAAGAAGTAAGACTGGCTTTATAATGCTCATTAAGAAATCAGCTCTATATCTTTCCTATGATTGTCTCAAAGTTCACTATTGTATTTTTAAAAGTCTTGATTTTTCATGAATTTTTCAAAACTTTTTATGTTCCACTAGTCAAATAAGTTACCAGTACAAAGATTATTTTTAAAAGTGTGAGAAGTGTGAAGGTGTTCCCCTATAATTAATTACACTTCTGATAAACTTTCTGATATAAACACTAAGTATGTTCTGTAGAGTTTTAGCTCAAATATAATTTCCAAGATCCTTAAATAACTTTGGAGAAGTTTTAAATTGAGTTGATTACTAGATAATCTCCTACAAATTGGATTATGCCCCAGCCTTGACTCATGGTAAGGTTGTGTGTCGATAAACCCTGAATAACTTTGGAAGGTTTTAAAGTCAAAAACACATTGAGACCCTTAACCTACTGAACATCCTCGCTTAGTGACGTGTCATCCCACAGAGCAGCAATTGTTTGCCTGCAGAACTGAGGTTCACCCAGCTGGCATCCATCATCACAATACAGAGGTTATCACACCACTAGCCTGGGGATAGGTCCAAGTTAAAAATATTAAGTATTTTAATCCAATGTTGATCACTTTTGTATCACTGTAATTTTTTACAAAATCTTAAATTGGAACCTAAGTCAAGGACCAGCTGTGCAGAGACTCAGAACAAGTTTTGACATAGATGCCTTTGCTCCTTAGTGCATTCCATTGGCTATCGTCTGGGATGATGTAATTAAATGTGCTTGTGTTTGATGTTTTAAGAATGCATAAAGCAGATATGTGTAGCTACGAAGACTGAGCCTTGCTGGTTTGTGTGCTAAATTGTCTGTGTTAGAGGCAACTATCAGATATCTACATCTGCGTGAAACAAAAATAAGTTTGTTTGGTAAAAGTTATATTTCATGTGGGTGATGGAGATTACACTGAAAGAATGAGCATCAGAGAAATCCAAGGTATGTAAACAAGGTAAAGTGATGTGCTTTTGTTTCTCTGGGAAAAGGAGAAGAATTTTCTTCTAAAGGAGCATGTTAGCTTATTCCAGGATATGAAAGCACACAGTGAAGAACACAATGTAAGTTTATTTAGCAAGGTGGTGACTTTTGGAGGGAATTGAACTTCATCAATAAGGCCCAGGACTGGAAAAAAAAAAAAACATGTTAATATTTTGATTAAGTCACAACTCTCAATGGACTTACTCCTAAGTTAATTTGGAAAGGAGCTTGCGAAATGTTTACTGTCAGATTGTGTATTAATATAAATTAGAACTTGACATTCTCTCTATTAAAATGACAGCTGATATTGAAGTGCTTAGTCTTAGCAATGAGTAGTAAGTCTAAATAGTATTCCATACTTGGCGGGACAATTTCCTGGGCTTTTTGTTGCTTTAGAATGTCCTCATGTGGGTGTCGAGACGCCCACCGCGTGTAGGAAGACACCAACAGATGCCTTCTCATGCAATGGGCAAGGGGTCTTTACTGTCCAAGCATGTGTGGGGCTCACTGAACACGCAGGAACAGAGAGCCCCGAGTTGAGCCGGAGCAGGGCTTTTAAGCTTTAGAACAAAGGGAGGAGGGGTCTTTGCAAGCGTGGTCACAGAAGCAGATGGCATTGGTTAGTTTAAATGGCTTTTTACATTTATTGGAGGAGATGACCATAGGGAGGTCTAGAGTTGGGCGGCGGAGGGCGCTTCCTAAGATGAGCAGCAAATGTGTAGGAAAGGTACATTCTGTAAATTCCTTGGTCAGGAGAGGGGGCTGTTTTTATCTCACAACCCGCATTTCTAGTCAGCTCTATCCTTGTCCTTATCTAACTTAGGCAACTTTAAACTATAACAGCTCAATTCCCAAGATATTGGGAGGAGATGAGCAGCATAGACCATGCACTTTTAACTAGAGAAAATTCCTCTTACACTCATTGATCATTTTTTAATAAAAGTATGAAAGTGTGCTCACTTGAGTAAGTACTACGATCAAAAGCTGGACCCTGCAGATGCAGATGTTGAGACACTTTAGCACTCAGAGCTCAACAATCACAGAAGAGACAGACTAGAAGAAATAGGGAAGGGTGTTGGTCCAGTTTCAACAATATCATTACTGTCTCCCCATGCCGTCCAACACATGCTTTGGCCAAGCTCATAGAGGATCTGGGTCCTATGGAGACTCAAGGGGAGCCCGGGAATGGATGCAAATGGCCAGGCCCTTATCAGTGATTGGAGATGGGACCCACGGTAGAAAAGGAACTGCTTGGACAAGGCAGCTCTCTTCAACTAAGTAAAACTCGGAGGTGGCCGCAGCTTGAGGCTGTCTGCTGACCCGAGTTTAAGCAGCTTATCTCCATGATCCCCTGATTCCCCCTCAGTCATCTACCTTCTGCTATGTTCATTTGAAAATATTGCCTTGCTGGCTTGCTTAAATAGGTAGCCTAGTACCATAGCTCAAGGAATCCATCATTCCTTTATTACTCCAAGGAGAGTTCCCTTCCAACCGTCCTTAATTTTACCTTCTCGAGATGAGACCCCAAATTTAGAAAAGAACACAGTTCTATTATACATTTTTATGCTCTGAAATTAATCCCAAGACTTTTCATCCACCCCTGGATAGTCACAAGTATGCCTTCCTTGGCCTCACAAATCAGGTTGCTAGAGGAGATGGGCTGGCTGTGGCGGGCTCCGTATTTCTGAATTAGCTAACACGACTGTAGGAACACTGGCGTAAGCTGTCAATGCAAAGACAAATGTATCTACAGATTAAATACCATTACTGAGTTTGTTGAATACGAATGTTGAAATTAGAGCCTTTATAACTGTTTCTCATTATAGAGTCCTCAGACTTCATTATCTGGGTTTTTTCAGAAATATAAATTCTAGGCTAACTCAGTGGTAGAGTATGTGCCTGGTGACAGTTAGGCTTTGGGTTCAATCTCCAGCACCACAGGAGAAAGAAAAAAGAGAGAAGGCAGGAAGGGAGGGAGAGAAGGACGGAGAGAGGGAAGAAATGAGGGAGGGAGGGAATAAGGAAGGAGCAACATCCAAGACTTATTAATGAGAAGTTACAGAGTGGGACCTAACAATTCGCTCTGTAATAAGCCTTTCACATGATACTGGTGCCTGACAAAGCTGAAAAGTGTTGCCTTACAGAATAGATTGGAAGGCCTTAGAAATTTGTTACCATTTTCAGTGCCCATGATACATCCTCATCTTCAGGAGACGTAACGGTCAAATTCCCATGAAAAAATGTATGTGTCCAAGTGCAATAGAGAATCTTACACTTTTGCATTTTGTATCTTTGGCTACTATAATAAATTAGCCTTGGCATGTAGTGTTGTTAGTGAATAGAGTTCTGCCATATTCTATTGCTTACCCGACACTGCCTTAAGCTACAGGCTTGAATTTGTATCTTCAACCAAAGATGATCTCTAGCAACTCATGGAAAGGGTGATACTGGCAATTTGTTGTTGCTGTTTGCTTGTTTGTTTGTTTATTGGTATCAGGGATCGAACTCGTGACTTCACATTTGCAAGGCAGGCACTTACACCACTGAGCTAAATCCCCAGCCCAGATACCGGCAATTTGAAGGCAAAGATTCCTGGGTCAGATTTGGGGGCTCAAAGATGACCTCACTTAGGTAACAAACTTCTGAAAGACAGTCAGGATTGACAAAATTGTTTGCTGCCAAGACAGATAATTTATGAAAGTAAAACAAAAATTAATTATTATCAAACAAATAAACCAATGAGATAATTTTATCTCTGGTTATATATTTTGGAATATATTTCATATTATTTTTAATGTTCTCTTACCTGGTTGGAATATGAGAACATTTTTTTTTAAAAAAAGAATCCACTTCTAACCCTCTATTTAGTAGACTATGCTTCTGCTGATGGAAATGAAATATTTGGTAATCTGATTTTGATTAATCTTGTACCAGTTAAATATAGTACTTTTACAGTCTCCTTCTAATGGAAATACAGTTATTTGCTTATTTTCAATAGGAATTCATCTTTCTCCTTACTAGAGTATAATTGTACATATTAGTTGTACAAACATAGGCATTTCTAAACTATCATGTTCCAGAAAAATTTGATATATATATATATATATATATATATATATATATATTTGCATGAAAGAAGTAAAAAAAAGCAATAATAAAAAAATTGGGAAAGGGGATCAAGATGGAGGGAGGAAAAGGGAAAAAAAAGGGGAATAAATAGAATCAAGATGTTTTAAACATATGTACCTACTCCCCAAGGTATGTGTAAACGTCATGTACTGCAAGTATATATGGATAAAATTAAAAATAAAATAAAGGTAACATAATTTGAAATGGCCAGTGCTTCCAAGGCCCTTCTAGGAAAACTGACCTGAAATCTTCTCTCTTGCTTTGTTGGTCCTAAACTCATGGAAGTAAAGAGAGTCATTTCTTAGTACAAGACCTTATAAAATACTGGACATGCCTGTAAGATGGGACCTCACCCAAATTATCAGTATTGAAGGTTATATTTCATGGGAGGAATTTTTAGCCTTGGTTTCCTCAATTCATCATAGAAAACCAAATCATGGTAGCTTTTTAAATTCCAGGCCAAAATACCTTTGGAGAAGCTTCAAGTGGAAGGTAATTTTCTCTTTTTATTTTGCAGAATATCATATGTTTTAAGACAGTTATATGTGTTAGTTTACACTTCTTATTGAACCTATATAAATGGTCAACCAAATTTAAATGAGGCTAATATTTTTATGTTATAAAGAATAGATTTTAAAGATTATAGTCACAGTGAGGGTCCGAGAGCATTTGGGAAAATTATTCAACACTTAGAACAAAGCTTAAGGATAATGACATATCTGGATTTAAGTGTCATTGTTTAGCAATGAATCATTAAAATATCTAGAAAAATCACACACATCTTATTTCATATTTAATATTGCTAATTCAAGCATAAAGATTGAAATTATATCACTTGTAGATTCCTGTTCAATAGAAAAGATAACTAAATTGTCTTATCTTGAGCATCATTAGCCATGTTTTAAAAATCTATTCCACACATGTTTATTGTGGAATTCCTGCCTGATTGGCTGACTGTACCAATTTTCACATCTTAAATTCCCATTTGAACAAAGCTTGTCATCTTATGGGTATCTTATAAATTAACGACTTGAATAAAACCTTTGATATGTGTTCATTTTGTATTTGTACAAGACTCATATTTTTTTTCCTTTAAGAATTCTGCTTTGATACTTGGAAACAGATGTGTTTAGGAGTTCCAAATTCATCAGATTTTTAGAAGTGCAAAGATGTATATTTTATATATACAGCACTTCATACAAAAGCATGTTAATATTTCTTCAGCGAAACATAAATATTTACACTCAGTGGGATGAAAAAGATCATAAATAACATGTCATTTCAGGTTTGGTTTTACCACATTTTTCTGAATGTGTTCAGAGTAGGTCACAATGCTACCAAATTAGTTATGAAAAATTTGTCAGTTTCAGTACTTGGCTTTGATAGGTAATTAAAGGATTGTGAACCTATGATTTTTACCACCCAAAACCACATTTATTCAGTTTTAGGAGAGTCTTGACAAAAATAATAAGAAAAAGAGGAAGTGTGAACCCTCAGAAACAATTCATAATTTAATATTTTAGAATACGATCAAATTCAAGCCATTTCTTTGAGGTAAGCAATAGAGTTGTGAAATGTAACATCCTCCAAATAATAGCTCATACTCTCTGATTCAGGTTTAAAACACTTCATACTCCAGAGTCTTACCAATGAAATAAAAATAGTACACAAAACAGGAGAAACAAAAAAAAAGAATGAATAAAACTCAAGTTTAAAATAGGTAAATTTTCCTATAGCAATTTGTAGAAAATATACACCTCTGCATAATACTTTAGTCTTAAAATGCTTAAAAGCAACATGTTAATAAAAATAAATTATTTATTAATAGAAAGACAGAAAATTTCACTTTTCAAGGTGTATAAAATGCATTCTTCATTGAATAAGGATGTTGGATTTAAGCTATGCATTAATCAATATTTTATAAGTGCAATGATTCTTGTTGATAGCCCCTTATGCTGTTGTTTTTATCAATAAGGCAAAGCAAATGTGGTATTTGCATTTATTTTATTAATTTTTGTTACTCCAGCTAAATTGTAAGTATAACCCCCAACTGAGCAATAAATAATGTGGGAAACAGAGTAAGAGAAGTAAAAAGTGTAAAGTGATGTTTCAAAATAACATAAAAGCGGTGGTTTTCCTTTGAGAAAGAAGACTTTTAATGTCTTTAAACTTGGAAGCTGCTCTCCAGATGTCAAAGAATAAAATGAAGAACCAAACCTACAGAACCAAGGCAGGGACACTGTTCTCGTGCAGAAACGCAATCATGTGTAAGATACAAGGTAGGAGCATCCAGCTCCTTTGGTGCAGAGTTCCTCAAATCTATGAGTCATCTGAAAGGTGAAACTTAGCTTCAGAGGTGACACTGGAACCATCAATGTCACCTCTGAAGCTGAGTTTCAGAATTGTCAGGTAAAGGGTCTAACTAGTTGGTACAAAGTCTGAGGCCCCAAAACTGCTATTTCAATGCAAACACTGTGGAAGCGGAAGGGGTGATGCATTCAGGGTGGTGATGCAGGAATGAGCAGGCAGGTCCTGGTCAAAGATGCTGGCTTTGGCTCTCTGTGGCTAGTGAACTTATCTGAAGATGGACTAGAAGTTAGCATTAATGTCGCTGGCCATTAGAGAAATGCAAATTAACACAACACTGAAATATCATCTTACTCCAGAAAGAATGACTGTCATCGAGAAATCAAAACAGTAACAAATGCTGTTGAAACTATATGGGAAAAGAACACTTGTATATTGTTGGTGAAACTGTGAACTAGTACAGGAACTGTGGTTTTCCGGTGTGAAGATTCTTCAAAGAACTGAAAATGGAAAGTCTGTTTGACCTTGCTATTCCCCGTCTGTTTGACCTTGCTATTCCCCTGCTGGATACCTTCCCAAAAGAGTTAAAGTCATCATATTACAGGGATATATACATACACATGTTATAGCAGTACAATTCGTAACAGCTAGATCTTAGAAACAGCTAATGTGCCCATCCACAGATGAATGGATAAAGGAAATGTGGTATTTGCACACAATGGAGCACTCTTTTGCCATGAAGAATGATAAACATGAGGCTTTCACAGGTCAGTAGATGCACCTTGAGGCCATAATATTAAGTGAAATAAACCAGACGCACAAGCTTAACTATCACATAGTTCCTCTTACATGAGAAATTCAAAATATAATAGGAAGTAGGAAGATCCTGTTCTAATAGGAAGGGGAACAAGAGACAGAATAAGGAGGGAAAGTGCTGCAGGCAGCTGAATTAGTCAGAAATGTTATAGGCAGTGAGATAGGGGCTGGGTCCTCGGTGGAGCCAGTGCAGACACCTGGCAGCTGTGGGGGAGACAGACGCCTCCTGCTGTGGACCAGGCCTCAGCCCTCAAGACAAAAGGCCAAACAAATGCATCCATATCCTGAGGATTGATACCCTAAACAGTTTCCATCCCCCTAGGAAAGAGTCACTGCTCAGTAAGAATGCCCGGTTTCTACATTTGTCCCTAATATGATCAATTTTACCTGAACTACTGATCTTATTGGGTAACTATAGTTATGTCCCACCTTTTGCCCAGTCTTCCCCCGCCTTGAACCTATGGTTTCACTCTATAAAAGTCCCTAGAAAAGACAGAGTCCTTGGCAACCCGCTCGGGACCCCTTCTGTCTCTCTTCAGACAGAAGCTTTCTTTCTCTCAATAAATATATTCTGATCTTGCCTCTGTTGTTCCTAAAATTCATTCTTGGATTTGAGAGAGCATGAGCTTGTACTGGACATAGTAGGTTGGGAGTTTCATTCCCCTAGATCAAAAGGAGACGGAAAATGAAGAGTTGAGAGAGAAAAAAAATGGAAAGAGGAGCAAAAGCTGAAAGAAGCAGCGGGGAGTGAGAGGAAGAGGGGCTGAAAAAAGAGTTAAGACGTATCTGCACCAACTCCCTACAATAAGTGTAATCATTATGCACTGCAAACACATACTTATTTTAAAAAATAAAAAAAAAAGAAATATGGTATAATCACGGTGTCTCTGACAAATGCAAATGCAACACATTGATGGCAAAATCGCCATGGCCCACGGCCCCTGAGCCCAGTACCACCTCACTGATACCAGCACAGTCTTTTTATTATTTCTTGAAACCACCAAGAGGATGGTCCATGTATGTATTCAGAAAGACCTCAGCTCACATTTTTCTATTTCTCCTGGCTTCTTGACAGTCCTGGCTGCAGTTGGAGCTGCCTGGCCTCTGCATAGGCCAGCAGCCCTGTCAGGACAGCTCTTCATGACCAGAGGCTGCACCAGCCCTTCCAAAGCTCAAACACCTGTGGCCAGTGGCAGGGTGATCTGTTGGCATACCATGCGATCAGAGCGGTTACCCACTGCCTGGTGCTCACTGCCTAGTGTTTAGATGCTCTGTGTTCATTTTTCTACTAGAATAGGGTGGTGGATAACTTCCAAAAATGATGCCAACCAAGCTGGGCATAGTGATGTATTCCTACAATGCCTCCTACTTTGGAGACTCATAGAAAGTATTCTGCCTCAAAATACAATTTTAAAGAGAGAGAGAGAGAGAGAGAGAGTCAGCATGTACTTCAGAGATGGAGCACTTGCCTAGCATGTACAAGGCCCTGGGTTAAGTTCCCAGTACCACAGGAGGAAAAAAAAAAATTCCAATTCTCCACCTCTCCCTTCCTTTATCCCTGAAAATTTCAATTAATAAGCAGTGAAGTCTGTTTCTCTGCTTCCTGAATCTGACCTGGTCTTGTGATTTGCTTTAGCAAACAAAAATTGTTTCCTCCCTATGTTAATAATTTCAAACATAATAATGATGATGATAGACAGATGACAAGAATTTACATTCTTTTGCAAAGGTTATTCTACAAAGTGCTTTCTTTGCATGGGTTAATTAATTTTACATGCATTATATTGCAAAATTTCCTAAAGTGCAGTTATTTTCTTCAACACCTATAACATAACTCGAATAAAGAAGTAAAGCACTAACATTAAAATTCTCACTTTTCAGATGAATTGATATTTTCAGGTTAGTGTGAGATGCACCTGGCAAAGCACTACTTTTTAAAAATATATATGTAGGTTAATATATTTAATTATGATAAATCTTATTTTCTTGGGTTTGACCCATCATTCCAGACAGTGTAATTTTAAGTCTGTTTTCCAAAACATTAAATACCATTTTCAACTTTGTGTTGAGTGACAGGAAGAGCAAAAAGAGAAGCCCAATGGTGTATTATCAGCAACTTCCTTCCAGTTAACCTATAAATCAATGCTGTTTTAATATTGGCTGATAAGCTTTAAATTTCCCCAGCTGAACTGTCACCTAGTCTAATTTCCAAGCTCACAGACCTTATCTTTAGAAATGGGAAAGTCTTACTGTGCTCTGAATGAGATGTAAGTGAAAATATATTTTTAAAATGCTTCACAAAATGTGCATCAAAAAAGTAGGCATTCAGTACATGTTAATTTTCTTTTTCCCTGTACGGCTGATAGTAATGTGTGTTTGGGGTGCTGGCTTTAAACCAAACTTTTCATGTTATTTTTCCTTTAGTCGCCAGGCTGTTGCTAAATTAGCTGAAGCCTATCAGCAAGAATCAAACTGATTGTAACATATCAATTTAGGTGACAAGCTCATGCTCAAAATGTGAACGTCTGGTTAGCTTTTCACTCTATATTTCAAAGGGATTGGTGTGTTACTCGTGCTTAGGCAACAATTCCCACTTTAACTGGTGCTTGATTAAGGACTACACCCAACTATCTGCATAAAGCTAGTTGGTTTGACTTCCCAAATGAGCTCAGAGCCCTAGCATGTGTGAGTTCCATTCATGAAAACATTTGCTCCTGGTGAAGCTCGTTGCCCAAATTACTCCACCTTCTCCACTTTTACAGGTCACCTCTTACCTTGCCTGTAGCTATGAAAACTGGGCTTCTTCTTTCACAATACCATTGGCCAAGCCTTTATTTTCTTGCCCAGTAGGAGCTGGCAGTGACCTCCATGCTTGCTTTTGTGTTTCCCACCATAGTGCATAAATCTGAATATTCTCTTGCATAAGGTTTGTACATTTATAACCAGGGTTTGCAAACTCAGCTGCATGGTAGAACCACCTGAGATGTTTGAGAAATAACTGAAGCCTGGGTCCTTACTAAAGAGCTGATGGAACCCAGAGGGAAGTATTTTTGAAATGGTCTATAACATGACTTGGGAATTATGATGTTTGAAGAAAAAAAAAAGATAACAAAGTGGTGTTAACATTGAGGACCACTGATGTGTCGGATAAAGAGCATGCTCTAATACTACTTCTGTAATTGCAAAATTGATCTTCATCCAGACTGAGGACCCCGGCTCCTTCTAGTGCTCCACTTTCTTTCTCCCACTCATCTCTCAGACCCTGCTCATCTATCCAATCTCACAGGATAGGAGAGAAAAAAGCGGTATCTTTCCCTTACCTACCACACAGCAGCTGTTACCCCTGTAAAAGACAACTTAAGAAGAGAAAATCACAATAGATTTATTTAACCAAGATTCTCCAGGATGTGGGAGGCTTCAGAAATAAAGACTTGTAGACCCAGGAGATAGGCTTAGACGCAACTCTAGAAGTTAGAGTGGACATAGGAGACCCAATGGAGGAAATAAGCCTCTTTTCATTCTTGACATCTCCCAGTATAGGACAGGACTCTACTGGAAACAAAATCTCACAACCTACTTTCAAAAGAGGAAAGAAAAATTTGTATGGCCATGCATCAAAGCAGAAAGACAGAATATCAGGATGACTGCCTTCCATAATTTTCTCAATTGTCATGAAGAAATTTTAGGTGGAAATGTGAGTTTCAGTAATGGTCTTACGAGCTATGGTGAGAGGAGAGTTTCTACTGGGGGTTCTTCCTGCCGAGCATATGCTATTAATTCCTCACCCCAACTGTGATTCAACTATGACAATTTAATGCTGCAACAGTTTAACTTCATTTCAGAGACAGAATCAAATTAGCCCAGCAAAATTAGATCAGTTCTTGAAATAATTTTTTAAACTAGTAGTTTGGGCAGTAGGTACTCACAGCTCCTGCTATAAGCACCTCAGTTTGTTTTTTCACTAAAACATGATGACATGTATCACCCAAAGAATATTCACTCTGGTTCCACAGTCTAGACAATATTTTAAAATATGATTTCTGGGTTGGTGGATTAAATATCAGAGATAGTGACTTTGAACATTGCTTACTATATCTGTTGACCACTATGTCTTCGTTTGAGCAATGTATATTAAGGTCTATCTGGCAGTCATTTTTAATGGTGTCATTATTATCATCTTGCTTTTGAGCTTTTGAGGGTCCTTACACATTGTGGATATCATCCCCTTGTCAGAGGTAATAATTTTCAAACATTTTCTCCCATTCTGTATCTTCCTTCTGTTTTTTCTGTTTCCTTAGCCATGCAAATGCTTTTTGGTATAAAAAATACTCACCAGCACTAATCATCAGGGAAATATAAATCCAAACCATAATGATTAATCACCTCACTCAGGTAACAAATGCTAAAGATGCCAAGTGCTGCTGAGGTTGGGTAGAAAAGGGAAACTATGCAAACCACTGGTGGAAATGTATTCTAGTGCTGTCATTATACTAAAAACTCTAAAAACAGAACCAACATATGCCCTAGCAGTCCCACTCCTAGAAAGATATTCAAAGGAAATCAAATAAGCAGATCAAAGTGACATCTGCATCCTCTTGATGCAGCAAAATTTACAATGCATAAGAAATGAGGGGAAAAAGTGTCCATCCAATACCGAATAAAACAAAACGAGATACATGCACCCTGTGGAATACTGTCCAGGCATAAAAAACAATGAAATCTTGTCACATAACAACACAAATAGATTTAGAGATCATTATGTTATACAAAATACACCAGGCACAGAAAGGTAACTACTGCATGATCTCACTGATACATGGATTCTGAAAAAACTGACTTACCAAATTTAAGAGTAGAGGGGTGGTTATCAGAGGCTGGGGATAGCAGAGGGGGGACAGAGGTGAGTACTAAATCACAAACTGATGGGAGCAAGAACTTCTGGTGTATTATTACACAGTAGGGTGATTGCAGATGACTGCAGTGCATTATATATATTAAAAACCTAGAAGAAAAGATGATGAAATATTGTACTGTAAAGAAATACTAAAAGTTTAAAGATATAAATATGCTTAAAGTGATTTAAACATTACACAATATTTGCATGTATAGAAGCATTGCATGTTAACATATTAATAAATATAATCATGTTTCTACATTTCAATTAATAAAGTAACTTAAAATTTTAAAAAAATCCATATACATGATCATTGGTTAAAGAAAGTAAAGAAATTTCTCAAGGTAAATATTCAGAGTAAAATGTCTTACATGTTCTGTATTCAGAATATTATCCATTTTTTAAAAGCCTTTTTATTGAAAAAATAAGTAAATATATTTCTGTTGTAGACAATTCTTTATTCACATTCTCAAAGATGCTATAGATATATTTTTTCAGATAATATCTGAGAATGCAGTGTTACATTTATATTTGTTCCAAAGAGAAATGATTTAGTAAACACATTATCTTGAAAGCAAATAATTCTTCCCAATGCTTATCATGCTTTCTTTGTACTCAGTTTAAATGTCACACATCAGCATCTATAGGTGGGCTATTGTCAGTGACCTTTATATTATGTTAGAAAAGCACCATGAATTTATTTTCTTGTATTTCTAAAGAAATGGGGAAAAGATTTTAAAGTCGCACTCTTTCCCTGCCAGAATATATGTAGCCAGAATCCAATGTCGCCTGTTATATGCCATTGCAATTACTGCCAGTAAATACTGATGATCTGACTTTTGTGGATCCCTTAAGATAACATCCAAAGGTCTGGTGTTTTGAGGGGTGGGAGACTGGTGGTAAGCTCTTCTTAATAGGTCTTATATATGCACAAAATGGTGACCACAATCTAGGGTTTCCTAGATTTATAAATAAGTAAAGCATTTACGTATGGATGTAAACTTGCATCCTAAAGTGTTTTGCTTACTAAATATATGGGGGAATGTAAAGAGTTCACTCTTTATTATAAATTAACTGTAGAAAATGTTAGATAATGAAATGCTAATGACTCAAACTGGGTGCTTAGGTTTTAGATTACTTGCTTAATAGGGTTAGTATTTAAATGGTCAGCTTTGAAGTTAACAAACGGCCATTAAAATGCATCAGGGGAGTTCTCAGGGGTTTTGCAGCCATTGTTTTAATCTGGCTGGCTACAGACTCAACAAAGCAGCAGAGATGGGATTTACATAGTGAGGGCTATTTTGCTTAGCAGAAGGGATAAAATCTTTTCTTTTAAATAAATAAATGGAATGGATGGTCTCTAGAAACTGGCATGTGGGAAAAACTAAACCTTCCATCCCTCTCCCCACTAGTCTGGAGATTTCCATTGTTATCCACTCCTTGCCCTCCAAGGCTTCAATGCAAATTTTTTAGTTCCCAAGCAGTGGCCTTATACATTTCTCACAAGCATCTCAGCCTCCTCTCAAAGGAGCGCTTGGATACAGAGCCAACTGTCTACAAGATTCATTGTTCTGGACTTTCTGGGGTTAACACCCAAATCCTCTCCCGTGGTAGTACAAGTCTGGGGAGGAATTACTACATGAAAATTCTTAAGGGTATTGTCCGTAGAGAAAGAGGGCAATAATTAAGAGATAATGTGAAAGGGGAGAGAACATTCTCACAGGATAATGGTCTCCTGCTGCTAGAAGAATGCCAAGGCAAGCCAGTATCATTTATGGAAAATAAATGTCATAGTGAGGGAGGTTAAGACATTTACGTTCAAATTAGAAGAGCGAGTCTTTTAGTAAAGTCTTGTTATTCTAAATCATCAAAGCTGACTAAATTACTTTATCCAAGAGATGATGGTACAGAAAATGGATGCTCACTGTGTCATTAGCAGCCCACAGAGATAGAGGACCTTATATGAATATAAATAAATGACCAAATATAAAATAATGGCCATATTTTCAGCCAGCTAAGAGGGACTTAAGCAAAGCTTAGTCCTTAACCAAGACATCACTGGACTGTGCCCTGAGTGATTTTAACCACTTAGTACCAGCGTGCATTCTATAGGAGCTTTCTAAGAGCTTTGTCCTTTCTGTCCATGAAGTCCAAGGGACAGCACCACAGCTGGAAACTGAAGGCTGATAGCTTGGGCGTGGGTACAGGGGAAGGGGTGAGGGGGTGGGAGTGCACTCTTCATGGTGGAAACATTTTAAAGCAAGCGAGGCCTTTCACTACTGTCAAATCACACTCCCAGGACTAATTCCAGTGCTATAGTTTACAGGGTAAACTCCAAAGGAATTGCAGGGTTGTTTCAAATGCCTATAAAATGCAATCTGACTGTAATATAGTTGGTTTGTTTTGACTATTCATGGAATAACACATCGATTTATTGCTTTAAAAAACAAACCATTTACAAATAAAACAGAAAGATTATTGAGAAACATTATAGTGCAAAATCTTGCAAATGACTGATGTATAAGTATGATTTAGTCATTTCAGAGAATGACAGTAAATGTCACTATTGCTGCCTTGTATGACATTTCCTAGTTACATTCACCATGAACAAAGCATTGCACAAAGGCACTAAATTTTTAGTAAATGCCTACTATAGACAGACTACACTGGGTGCCAGTGGGCATATGAGTATGAGCAAGATACATTTGAGATATTGTACTTGTCACCTAAAGGAAGGAGGAGAACGATACCTACTTTATCTAAAAACAGTAAATTGCAATAATCAATAACAGAACTCAGAAGCCATCAATAAATCTACTTAATAAAATCACAGTTCATGGACAGGTGTGTACATGGTCACCAAGAATGTGACCAAATAAGCCTCTTAGCTGTGCTCTATTTACAACCCATAGTGGGTGCTATGCCACCGTATCACCTGGTGTAGATGGGAAAGTCTTTCCTATGACCCATGAGGTCTGCAGTTAATCTCTGAGCAGGTTTCCTTCTCTTTTCTGTCCTTCTTTCTAGGTAGAAACCTCCTTGCTGCTGCTGCTGGAAGTTCCTAGGTGCATTGATTCCTTGGGGACTTGACATGCCCTGTTGTCTTTGCCTGAAAAGCTGTCCTACAAACACCCTCATAGCTTGTTCCGTTGCTTCTTTTAGGCTTTAATATATATGTTTCCTTTCTCAGCCACCATTCTTGAAACGAGATGCTAGCACCTTCATATCCCAATACCTCCTACTCTACTACACACTTATTCCTTTTACCACTATTTCCCACACGCTAAACTAATGCACATTTCTGCTTATTTTCTGTTCGTTCAGTCAGAACATCAGTCCTAAAAGGGCAAAAATTGTATATGCTTTGTTTAGCAAGAAGAAAGCCTAGAATATAGTATTCTTACATGAATGAATGAATGAATGAATGAATGAGTAGTTTCATGCATTAATGAATGGG
Source organism: Hydrochoerus hydrochaeris (assembly GCA_004027455.1). Lineage (NCBI taxonomy): Eukaryota > Metazoa > Chordata > Mammalia > Rodentia > Hydrochaeridae > Hydrochoerus > Hydrochoerus hydrochaeris. The sequence goes on from PVLA01015355.1 coordinate 24,313, forward strand.
GTGCATTGCAGAATCCTCTCAGCCTCATTGTCTTCATGCCCCAAAAAGAGGGATTTGATTGTGGAATCTCTGATTTTCTGTTCAATAATATCTGCCATTTAAGAGCTGGGCTACCCTTTGGGTACTGAATGATCTCAAAGATCTACATGGTAAAGGCTCCAGTCTCGGGCTGCGAGCGGTGGGGCCTGTAAGAGGTGGGACCTGCTGATAGGTCGTTAGGTTCTTGGGGACACCCTGGAAGGGCCCCAGCCTTCTCCTCATTCTCATGTGCTTCCTGGCCATGATGAGAGTGGTTTTGCTCTGCCATGAGCTCTCCAGGCCCAAAGCAATGGTGCCAATGCTGCTCATGGGCTGGGACCTCCCAAAAGGTGAACCAAGATAAATATTTTCACTTGTAAATTGATTATCTAATCATTTATTAATAATGAAGGAGCAAGCTTTGAAGGGTCTTTTTGCTTTGTCTTGCTTTTTACAATAGTATTTTGCTTCTTTTGCCATTTTATGGCCACTGATGAACTAAACTAATTTCACCTGAAGACAACTCCTTACTTACTGCTGCCTCTCTTTATATTGTTCACTGAGTCTCGAACCACTAATGTCTCAGGCACAGTCTGCAAGTCCACGCTTTGACTCTGTGCTCTCTTATACACCACAGCCAAGCGCATGTTAAGCTCAAAAGTTCCTTTCCCCATTCTTTTCATTCATTCATCCAACAAATAATTTTGGAGCACTTACTCTGTGTTTGTCATTGACCCTATTCAAGGGGCACAGCAGTGACCACACAGACAAAACGCTCTAACTGGTGACACAGACATTATACATGGGTTGCATAGGAGATGGAGCAAAGATGACTAGAGGAGCAGTAAGGAGCGAGGGTGGGAGGAGGGAGGGTGCAGAGTGCTCGGGTTCTTACGGTAGAGGGTGGGAGAAAGGAGGGTGCAGAGTGCTCGGGTTCTTACGGTAGACGGTAAAAGCAGGATGTGAGAGTACAGAGCTCCTCTTGGCTTCCGGGCAAATAATGGCATAAGGGCCCATGTTTGGGGGAAAGACTGGATATAATCTAAGTGGAGTCACTTAGGAAATAATCAGAGTGTGGTTTTAGAGTCCTCTCTGTCTTGCAATTGATGACAAGGAAACAGATTTCCTTACCCTGAGCTGTGCGGTCTAGGGCTCCTGCCTGCCTCTTTTGTTCACTGGTAGAGTCTTTTGCTAACTTCTCCAGGAGATTCATGTAAAGATCACTATCACCTAGATGTATAAAAATAGGGAATATGGGTATTTTTTAATCCATGAAAGAATTACTAAAAATATACATGCAACATTTTCTAGTCACATAAGAAGCATAAATACTTAAACATTTTTTTATGTTTTACTTCCAAGT
>PVLA01015356.1:0-25682 GCA_004027455.1 Hydrochoerus hydrochaeris
CTGAAAAATGCTGATATTGGAAATGAAATTATTAGTGAAGGTGTATTTTACCCCATACTTTCTGAAGAACAGACCATTGTGGCAATGTGAGACAGAGCACAGGAGCTTACCTCATATTGATAAAGGTGTAGAATAAGACATGAAGCAGCTACATCAAAGGAGCAAAGGTCTAAGGGCACTAAGTGTGTGTTTCTGTCTGTCCTTGTTCCTGTGTGTGTGTGTGTGTGTGTGTGACTGTCTGTGTGTGTGTGAGTACACAGGGATTCTATCATCTCACCAGGAGTCCCCTGAACATTCTTTCTCTGCACAGCTCATGACTTGCATTACAGTGCAGCTCAGCCCCTCAGTGCCTTAAGCTCAATTTGCTGTCTACACATGGTTGTTTTTCTTCACACTGATCTCACTCTGTCTCTCACAGAGAGAATCAGAGCAGAGTCCTCAGGGTCACAGAGGGCAGCAGCACAAAACAGCCTCTTGGACTGATCTCTGGAGTTTAATGTATTGTAATACTGAATTAAAGTGTGTTGTAGACACAAACCCCAGCACCTTTGTGCACAAATTATTTCAAACCTAGAAATTACTCAGGAGTAAACTGAAGGAGATAACACATTCAGACAACTGATGATGTTTTGTAAAAAGCTTGAAAAAATAGTGCCTATGAAAGATACTCTGTACTACTGCCTTCTATCCAAGTTGAGCACCTTGACAAGGGGTAACTGAGGTGTCTTACATCCAGCTCAGATGACACTATGTCCAGCTCCCATCTGATCTATCATCTCTCTGTCACCTAACCCTCATATTCTCCAGGAAGTCACCAGGATAGAGGTGTTAGGATCCAGAGAATGCCTTTAGACCTCTGGAAGTGTCTCCTTGAGAAGGAAGAGGCCACTGCAGGTGGCTTAAGCCTGGATTTCTTGACATTCCTTCTTTGTTCATTTTCCATGGACAGGTGTCTCCCAACTTGTGAGACACAAGGCTGACAGAAATATAAGGTGCTTTGACAGGGCCCTAGTGCTTCTTGGGATCTGAGCCCTTCTTTTTCAAATCCAGTGTCCTCAGGACCTTCCTGCATGGTACTGCAGTCCCTCCAATGTGCAAAATCAAAATAAGGATGTACGGTTGTAAAGGTCTTTAAATTCCAACCTGGATTGCCTACAGTCTGCATTGTGCTTCTGGAAAGTCATCATCCTCTGTGAAGAAAATAACATTTCTGGCTCAGACATCTATTGGTGTTGCCAAAGGGAAAACTATGACATTTGTGGATGAAGGAGTCCAGCAAATTATGCCTTCTAAGGCCCCCTAGAAGAGACAGATAAATAAAGGATTGCCATCTTTACACGCCTCTAATATTAGATCATTCAGTGATCCAGATACTGGGGAAACATGGTCCTTTATTGGAAATTGTTCTTGAGTGAGGTGCAGGGCAGGTCCTATGATAAGTTATCCTCTGCTATTGCCACTTCAGGCAGGGAATTGTCTTGATCTTATGCATGCCCTCGAGTGTCTCCTACACAATGCAGGAGGTGACTCTATATCAGCAGCTTTGCCCACTGACCCTGTTGGTGTGGTTTCAGTGTAACCAATTGGAGACAGCAGTTCCCTGGTCAGAGGGTGCATCTCCATGAGAGAGTTACACATTCTGTAAGACACATTCTCTCTAAGAATGACACAGTGCTGGTCTGGTGGGTTCCAGATGCTAGTCTTTTCTATACATGATTTCAGAATCCTAGATAGACATGGACACAAACGTTCTTGAGTCTGTCAGGTTTGTGACCAGTTGGTTGAAGGAATATGTCTGTCAGGTGTGTCCTTCTGGGTCTGTGACTCTAACTGCACCTCATGGAGATCCTAAATGTCCCAAATACCCAGTTGTGAAAAATCTTGCAGTGACCACAAAAGGGAGATGGAGAAATTGGCTTGAGGCTTTGGGGGTCTCTGAGCATGGTGTGGGAGGTGGAGGAGGCAGAGGCTTCTCAAGGCAGTTTTGTCCACTCCTTTGTCTCTGCTGCTGCCTGGAGCTTCCCTGAGATCTCTCAGATGAACCTGGGTCCTGTAGCTCCCTCAGCTTTAATCCTCTCTCATCACATTCTTTGCCTGACACTGTGGGATTCTGTGCTCACTAGGATTTCCTATCAGGTGATGCCCAAAAGAAATGTCTAGATATTTGGATCATTATCAACTGACAACTGTTCCTTTCTGTGGTACAGCCCATTTGCTTTCATTTATTTCAGCTATAAACTGTTTTAAATCCTCAAGGTGATATTTGAAAGCTGAGTGGTTGTTCTGTACTTGGAATAATTTATCTCCACTAGGATCCATTTCTGGAAATATCTTTCCTGAGCACCTTCTTTGGGAACCAAGCTCTGTATCCATTTCTCAATGATAAGTCCTCTCTTCCCCCATCAGTGTCCTGTGTGATATTTATTAACATTCTGCTTGAGATTTTGAGAGCTTCTCGAGGTAACATGTGATCTGTGTGGTGCCTAGGAGCTTGATGTGGCATCCTTGTGTCTTCTGCTGTCCTCCAGTCATCTAGTACCTCCCCATCAGTGGTCCCTCCACAGTGGGTCTGAGGCACCTGCTGTGCCAGGTGGTAGGGTTCCACTGTGGTTCTGGATATCCTGTATCTCCTGCTCAATGGGTGATCATTCAGTCTGCATTTTTATTACTTTCATTCATTAATGAAAAGAGCATGATGTTTATTTTATCCAGATTTTAAAATGTGGATGGTAATTTTCAATTTATTTACAAGTTGGAACAAATGCTAGGTATATATTCAGTAGCAAAATTTGTACTCTTATTTGAATCAGGGTTGTTAGCACAATAATTGAATATTTTATTTGGACATCCATGACTGGATGCACATTAACAGAGAAAGCAACTGAAGTAAATTTATGAAAAGTATTAGATATTTCAGGGATCATTGGTTAGCTGGAATTAAGAAGATCCATCAGAGGGGGTCTGGCTAAATCTCATGTCATGACCTGTTCTGGAAGATTTCCTTGTTTTGGGCTGAAAACAATAGATGCATCTGTTACATCAAATCAGCAACAGGATATTTCAGTCCTTAACCACAAGACATATCAGTGATGATGGTGGTCCAGCTCATGTGCAAGGCAGGAAGAGGAAGTGTAGGTGCATCTGATTTCCCAGGAGGAGTGTGACCATGAGTTCCATGGTCACATCTAAGGGGCAGTGTTCCGTATGCGAGAATCTTATCTCAGCTCCGCCTTCAGGAGAAAGGCAACTGTCAGAGGTCGGTGTGGCAAGCTTTTGTTCTATTCATTACGAACCTGGTTGAAAGAAGACCATAATCTTATGACTGTCACTAGCTATACAGGTATGTTTGAATATTTTTGGCAAACTTATATATATAAGTTATATATATATATATATATATATATATATATATATATATATCTGATAAATACAGAATTAATTGAGGCAACCTGAGATAAAGGAAAGAAAATATGTGAAGGAAAATCTATGAGAATCTGTTTAAGAAATAGTAAATACTATGATACTAAAGTATTTAATATGAGAGAGACAAACAGAAAGAGAGAGATAGAGAGGGCCAGACAGAGAGACAGAGAGACATGTTTATTTATGAATCCCAAATTTCTAAATTCTAAATGGAAAGTTCAGACCAACATCCTGCTCAATGCACTGCCACAGGATGAACACACTTAAAACCCTGGCCACTGCCCTGAGTCCAATCAGGTAGCCCCCTCCCTTCCTTCATAAGATCTCTGTGTGCTATTGGGGCTGAAGCTGGGGACCAGGTCTTCTGAGGGGGCTGAGGAGAAAAGAGGGTTGTGAGTTCTAAGAGAAATTAGAAATAGGATTAATTTACTAAAATGAAGCATTTATTCCCGAATGAGACAAGTCTTTGCCATCCAAAAAATGAGTACATTCATTTTAGATGATGACTAATTGTCATATTAAAGAAAGCAATTTTATGGATCAGTCCAGAATGAAGCTGCTAGGTTGCTGAGGAGAAATTTGATTTTCAGCACAATGGAAGTGACTTCCATAGAAAACAAGAGTAGCAAAATATGAGCAATGATTCCTGTCAATGCCTACATCACAGGCTCGGAGGCATGTAGAGGGCCAGAGCAGGAAATGGCTTGGATAGGGAGTGTCATGCCAGATTATATAAGCACATCCTTAACAACACTGCATTTGTACATGAATCTGGTTTTTGAGTTTGGTGATCACAAGAACACCTTGCTAGATAAAAGCACCAGAGATTTAAATCTGGATTCACACTGAGATCATGTCACTGTGTCTTGAACTGTGAAACATGATCTTGCCCTTGCAGGACATACCATTCAGTTGCAGGGAACAGTGGTTCTTGTTTATGTCAGCCATGAAGGAGATGCAGCCTTGGAAAGTGAGGTGGTAGTTTGTGCCTCCTAACAAGTACCCCATCCACTGTAGCACATTCCCAGGATGCTTGAAGATCCAACTACAGTAGAAACTGGAGATAGAGCAGTTGGTGACAGTGCAGGTGAGGGACATGGTCTCCTCAGCTTCAGCAGGCTTGGTCCTGATTCCCAAAGTGTCACATCAGACAGCACAATTAAAGGCAAGGGGAATCATGAAGAACCATCCTTTCCCACACACCTTAAATATCTACAGACCCAAGTACCCTCACTCATGGGAGTAGCCATCAGGCACAGAAGGGTCCGTGTAGTTTGCATGTTGCTTGCTGGATGAAGACCTCCCCCATAGCCTAGCTGGGGACAGGAATTTGTTCTGCTAGCCCCTAACTTAATTTGCATGTATATGTTGAAGGAGGACATATAGGATGTTGAGCCAAGGAGAATGTCACTGGTGTCCAAGATCTGGGATTACTGTGTATGAGAGCTGCCCAGCCTGGCACTCATCATGTGAGATTTATCACTGCCTAAGTAGTGTGTTCTATGGCCTTGCATGGGTGGTTGATGCAGTTGATGGGCATGGAAAGGAAATGTTGAGGCTTTCCCTCCTGACTTGCATTGTTGCAGAAAATCCAATGTCAAATCATGTAGAAGTCCCTTTGCACTGTGTAATCTAGCAGGCAACTTTACTGATCTCAATGCTAGTGTGCTGGGGGATTTTAGTGTGTAAGTAACCAGTGATAAGTCAGAATTGAGTTAAGTTTAAATAGTTGGCAAGCAGGAATACAAGGCAGATGGCCTGTTATTATATGGTTGGCTACCTGAATCAAATTAAATCACATATTGTCAGGCAAGTTAACTCTAAGTAGATTCACTTAAAAGCAATCACTCCATGTAATGTGGAAACAGCCTCTGCACAATGAGAGGACACTTGAGTGGAACAATCAAAATGAAAAATATCCTTAATTTGACCACTTTGTTCCAACCAAATCCTTGAAACAAGTTGAAAATAAGATACATGGTCTTTTAACTAGGGGAATCACAAGCTAGGAATAGTCAGACTGATCAGTGCACTATCAGTGGAAAAGCAGCTGGGCAGTCAAGGCTGAGTTTTTAGCAGGGTGCTTATGTGGCAAGTAGCAGGAGGATAGGCAGAAGCCACTATTTGATATTTCACATTCTATCGTGTCTTTAATTTTGCTTTGCTACCTGTGCCTTTACTATTTTATAATTGTGGCCTTACTCTGTGAGACCATCAGGTTGTGGCCACAATTGCAATGCCCAGAGAATGCTGCACACAGGTGGTTTACTGGTGGAAGAACAAAGAGGATATGTTCCCATCTCTCTGGGACTATAATAGTCTAACTCCATCGGATATCTGTCCTTCAGAATTCACATTGATTCCCTCTCCAGCATCTCCATCATGTGTTTATCACGTGTGCTCCACGTCACTTGCTTAGCTATCTATCCTATATTGTTTTAGTTCCTTTTTCAGAATTGTTGATGATCTTAACTGGCCCAGTGTCTTATTACTAATGCCTTCTGCCCATGTGCCATTCTTTAGATTGAATGATTTTGTCATCTGCCCTAAACCAAACTGACTGTTTCACTTTAAGTCTTTTGGGTTCTTCCCCATCAGTGCTACATAGAGGAGTTTTGAGAGAGTTGGGAATTCTGGGAAGAACTCTGTGTCATTGCCCTTTTGTGATTCTATTGTGTTTTCTTGTTTGTTTTGTGTTGAGAGTAGTTAGTTTATTGCAGTTGACTATTTATTGTAGAAATGTCTTTGGTTAATTTCTATTTTCCAGGGATGTTCATTAAATGTGGTTGCCCAGCAGCTTTTGTTTCAGTCCCAGGATTCATTCATCTTCATTTAATTGATATTTGAAGTTGTAGCATGCTAGACCTCATACACAGTTGTCTTGGAGTGGGCCACCATATTATTAATGACACCAAGTTAACATAGATATTTGCATATCAAATAAAGACAATCCATACCAATAGTTATATTACATTGGTACAGTATTTAAATCATTATCCATTATGTCATTAAAAGCAAAATGAATATGGACCTTAAGGTTCAATAAAGTACTACACTTATCCATAGAAAAAAGATCTATATTTGTGGAAAAAATATTCACCTGCTCTGAACCTAAAGTTAATATCTACTAAATGGAACACATTTGCCTCCATAAATTTAGAACATTATTCAATGGCAATACTATAATGTACCCTGGTTATGTAAAGGTCCATATAGTTCAATAGCTACACTAATCAAGGTGGATGTTTGTAAAAGCAGATAATGTTTAAAGCAATTAAAAATTAACATACAGTATAAGAGGAATATTAGTATTTGGAAATATAAATATGCACAAGTGACGGGGTCTTGAGAAACTAATCATGGCTTGATTTACCCTCTCATGGAACAGTGGATTAGTAGATTGTTGGTGAGGGGTTTCATTATGACAGGGGCTATTTTCCTGTCCACTTAGTTGCTCACACAGGATGGCAACACATTGTGTAGACCCAATGTGAAACACTCTCCTTAAGCCAGCAGAGGCTTGTGTTGAGCTCTTTGGCTACTATTAAATCAATGACAAAGAACTCAATCCTTCAGCACTTAATAACTCTGATCCACCCATCCTGTTGCAGCCACAGAAAATTGACTCAGATACCTACCAACACCATTAGTTGAAGGATAATTTCCATATACAATTGTGATGGTGGTGACCATTCTCTTACTGCATTAATGTGGAAAACATCTATAGAAGTTAAAAATCTAATCAACCACCATTTCTACAGAATTATGGCTACTTGCTCACTAATGAGTTTTGGATTAAGCCAAGAAATACACACTGTTTGCCAAGTGAAGTTCATTTTCCTTCTATGTTGAATAAACCTTCAGGTAACATTTCCTCTAGTGTTTCAGATTCTGTGAATAATAAATTGATTATAATTATTTCAAATTATTTCTCCATGTCACTATGATTATTATATAGCTGTTGTGTGTACCTCAGGAATTTGTTTCCATACACTTGTGGGTTTTATATCACTAGTACTGAACTTATGCCTTTTCCCTTCCTTGCCATTTTCCATCTTCTAAATGTTACAGCTCATTCTTTTCCAGCAAAATGGATCTTCCTAGGAAGTGTCCTGCTTACTTGAGGTGAATTGCTCCATGTATTTCCTCCAGCATATGACCCTGCAATGAGCCAAACAGAGACACGAGTATTGTTAAGAATACTTGAATTCAGACTTATATCTCTGGAAAAGAAGCCATTTTGGAAGAGTATTTCTCACACAGTATAGGAACAGCAATGTGGTTGTGGAATAGGAGTGAGGTTTCAACCTCAGAAAGAATCTTTGTAGAAAGCAAATTAGTTCTTAATGGACAAGTGAAATTGTGTTGTTTATGCACAACATGCTGTTTGGAAGTGTTTCTGCAGAGTGCAATGCTGCCACTCAAACAGTTAACACCCATATTATGTGCTTAAATCTGTAGAGAGATTTAAGATTTTTCAGATATAAAAGCAAGGAAATAGAGAGCTCAGGAAATGCAGACTAGCACATGATAGAAAACCAAACGCTGAGCCCCTCTGTCCACAAAGTGACATTAGTGCCAAAGTATGACATTACTAGTGAGGGAGACCATGAGACTATAGGGACCCTAGGGGTGAGTGGCAAGACAACATTCATGTCATGCCTGGGTCCAGGGACCACTGCACCTCTCATGATGTCTTGAAATTAGAAACCACATCAAAAGAAAGGAAAGAACATTATGCCAAGTTTGCAGACCAAACAACACAGGGTACACCTGAGAGGCTTCCTCCAAATAGTTTCTGAATTTTCTAATATTATAAATCAGATAAACAATAAAACACTATAAATAAATGAAAAGCCAAATATTCAGTTGTAATGAAAAAGAACTTTCTGAAGTTTCAAAGGTCACACAACAGAATATAACAATAGGCACTGACATGAGTAAACTCTTAGGGAAGGAATCACATCCCATCAGAAATCTAGGATGCAATAAATGGTATTAGTAGGTGGTGGGAAACGCTGAATGTGACACTGCTGCTGTGGAATTCAGCCCTGGCAGATCTGTTTTGTTTTGTGAATTTACACCGAGCCATGCTGAATATGACCAATCATGTAAAAAGAAAAACTGAGAGTTTCTGTTTGCCTTCAATCAACCCAGCATTTTGTGGCTTTAATACTAATTTCTGTAGAAACATTTCAGGAAGGTGATGTTCCTGCTGGTGATTTGGTCTCTACCTTAGCCTGCCTGCATGGAACTGTGTCATCCATATTAGTCATAATTCTTATTGATATTTTCTCCAGAGTTTCTGTCTACACAAGTGAATAGTGTGCTGGATCTGATCCAAGATAATGACCTTGTGCACATCAATATTTTAACAGGATCCTGGTCAAAGACAGTTCATATCTGAGAAGAATGTGCATCAAATCCTACAGCAGGTGACAGACAGTGACAGCAAGGCTGAAGGCATGGTTGATGTATTTGGACTGAGGGTGACTGGTGTTAATGAGGTCTGAGAGGTGAGTCCCACAGGAAGGATGGCAGCCTTGATTTCCATGCAGTACAGAGATTTTACAGAAGACAGCACGGGGAGGAACATTCAGTCAAGATTTATTCTTTTCTAATTGACAAGTGCATGAATTAGAAATTTTGCCTCTTGCTCATAACTGCTTTTCCAAAAGAAGAGGCCCGATGCCATGACAATGGCCCCAGGCAAAGCCCTAACAGCACAATGAATTTGTCATTTGGCTATTTGTGATGTACTCCAAAATATGGACACTTCAGTCTAGCAATTTAGCTCAGTGGCTTACGCACCTGCCTGGCAAGCGTGAAGTCATGAGTTTGATGCCTGGTACCAAAAAAAAAAAAAAAAATATATATATATATATATATATATATATATATATATAGACAGACAGAGAGAGAGAGAGAGAGAGAGAGAGAGACTTTACCACTGTCAAGACTTGTGAAAGAAGTCTCCACACTAATCTGGGGTGTAAGGGAAGAGTAGGGAAATGATTTGAATAGAAAAAATAAATTCAGGGAGTAGAGGGTCCTGGAATAATCTGTGAAATTGTATTCAGACAGTAATAGGGATGGCAATTCTTCAAGTGGAAGCACAACATCAAGAGAAGAAACGTGAAAAGGAGAGCAAATGGACTTTGCCCAGTTTAGGAAAACCAGAAACTTGAGTGCAAGAAACTGAGTAATTATTTCAGAGTGTACATTGATACTATTTTAAAACAAATAATGATTGTAAGAATATTCTACCTTGTGCTTGTGCCACATTTCTTTATCCACTCAAACATTGAATAAAATCTATTATTGCAGTATGGATCAGTTATCAAGGCATCAAAAATAAATAATTTCCTGCCAATGCTCTTCTAATTCACATTGTGTTTCATTTTTCTGCTTTTATTTATTTTTTTGGTGGCACTTAATATCATGGATGTTGTTTCTACCCTTGATGTAGCTTGGCATATCTAACATCATCTTGTGCCATGTATCTGACCAAGAGAGTGCAAACTTACTAAGGTTATAAATCCCATGAGAAAATCAGAATGAGCTGCACCCATAGGAAGAAAAATAAACCTGCTCAACAAAGCAGGATACAGAAGTCAACCAAAAATTACTGTAAGATTCTAGCTAACTTGTTTCCAGAAGGATGTCTTTTGTGGTTTTCTGTTTTAAAAGATCTGTAACTTTCCAGTTCAGGACCACTCGTTTTGACTTTGAAACTTAGGTCTACATGTGATCACTAAACTTAGTTAATAAAATTCCAAGTTCATCAAATTGACTGCTTGGATTCCTATATTGTTAATGAACTCTTCACTTTAAGTGTATCATGATGCTTCAATACATGTGAACCTTGTGCTGAGTTTAAATTAGGAAACAATTAATTTATGATAAAATCATTCAAATCCTCTTCTGCTAGGTTTGTGAAATCCACAGGGTGGTCCTGTTACCTATATTTTCGCTAATGTAGAAAAGCACACCAGAGCTTCTTGTCCATTTGGAACTGTCCCTGAGTACCCATCTATCTATTTCTTTCTTCCTTCACTCTGTTCTCTTTTAAAACTGTTGTTTAAAAACCTGCAGCATTTCCTTCCTCAAGTTGTGCTTCATAGTGAGTTCTGGCTTGGCAGAAGCTGTCACCTTGTCTTCTATGTAGTTTTCCAACTTGAGCTCTCACCAGCAAGGAATTTGAGTTTGTGTTGCTCAGCAGATTACAGGGCTTGTAATGGCATATGAGGATGGAAATCTTTAGGAAAAGCATTTTGTGGTTTCTTGTCATTTAATTTGAGGTTCCCATTCCCCCTCCTTTTTTATTAATACCAATTATATGGATGCCATCATGGCCTGTTGTACGTGAGAGCATAGCATGTATAATACGAGCAAGTCACAAAGTCCTAGGATATCTAGAAGTGCCAGGGTAAGGGGATTGGCTAGTGAGAACAAACGTTGAAGCTTATGAAGGAGATCTGTGAGAAAAGTGTCAGCACAGGAACTTGAATAGAGTCAATAGTTTGTATTTGATTTGTGAGTTAAAGTGATAAGTTCCAGTAGGTGCTGTCACCTATATCATAGGGATCAAGTATCCAGTCACGGAGTGTGAGGTGCATGATTGAGAGTTTGGCAGGTTTTGGGGTGATACAAAGCAGCGTTTTAGTGGTCACAGGCCATTGTGACAACACACCAGATGTCTTGAAGCTCAGCATCTAGAAGATCTATTTGTTGTTGTAGGTTCAAGAGTGCTATGTAAGTATAGGCATTTAGTTGCTGTTGTACACAAAAGGTTTCAGCAACAGTCTGGGATACATTGAGTCCTTGAGCCAACACTGTTGATTGGGTGAGCAGGACAGTGGCCACGGCTCCTGTGGTGGTGGCTATAAGGAAAGCTATGATAAGTGCAGTGAGGGCAGAGGCACCAAAGTCCCTCTTGATGTGCACCTGTAGGGCACTGAGAGAGAGTTGAAGAGGCAGACTAGGAGCTGCCAAGCTTGTCACATTTATGGGGACCCAGAGCATGGAGGGGGTGTGGAGAATTAGCATAAAGGAGGGAGTGCCATTCCAGCAGTTGGATAGATGGCAGGTCCTGTTATGGGCACAGTCAAGTGACATTCCTGTGGATAAGAGCAGGAGAAATGGGGTGCAACACAGGCAGCAGCAGAGTGACTTAGAAATCAGGTGTGGTTCATCTGCAGGGTGGATTCCCAAGATGATTAATTACGGGTGAATGTTCCATTGTAGAGTGACACATCAGCATCAAGGGCAGCAGGAAGAGGTACCTAAAGGTCCTGCAGAGCAAGTGTACCCCAAAACAGACAAAAGGTATCATCATGGATTATGTTTGTCAAATGACTCAGGGAATTTAGGATTAGATTGATTAATGGCTCCTGCATGAAAAAAGAAGGTGCTCGAAAGCATGGCATTTTTGTCATTTTTATAAGGGGCATAAGTAGGAAGGCCCTTGCACCAAGGAAGTTCATCAAGCCAGGTAGAGAAGTTGTGTCAGAGGGGGCTGCATGGGTTGTAAGAGAGCCTAGCAGGGAATTGGCAAGAAACTTGGGAACAAGTGGTATTGCTCTGCCTTTGATGTTCGCAGGAGCTAAGAGGGAGGAGGATATCCATTGTTACAAATGTCTTTGACTTGAGGAATAAGTCTCCTGTCTGATGACAAAAACAGGTTAAGCACATTGGTGTCCTTTCCTTCCAGACAGCTGGGTGGGTCAGATTATCTGAGATAATCTGAAAAATCAAAGGGTTATTGAGATCTGGAGGAAGCATGCAATTAGCAAAGGAAATCTTGGTGGCAGAGAAATGGAGTTCACATGGTAAGCCAAAGGTACAGTCAGAAACAAAAAAACAAGGTAAGGCAGGAGAGTCAGCTGTGACTATCAAAAGGCCAGGTGGATTTTGCAGGGCAGCCCAGACCTGGACAGAAACCTCATCAGTGGCTGGGGAAGAATTTATGGAGATGGTGGCTCACATCATCAGGAACAGTTTAGTAGGTGATTGTTCCTGCGGGGGGAGGAAGGAATGGGCTTGGCTGCAGAGGGCCTTGATGGTTCCTCAGGTAATAGGGGGGCTGAGTTAGTGTTAGGAAGGTGTCTCCTCCTGTGTCATGATGGTCCACTCCCTGGACATCTGTCATCGATGGTCAGATGACTCATCTCAGAGGTCGGTGGTGGTGGCAGGCCGGATATCATGAGCTGGAATCCACATGGGATGGGATGCAATTTCTGGAAATACACAAGCAAAGCCTTGGCCTCATGTTAGTAGTGGGGCAGGTGGTTGCCACAACTGGGTCATTGGGTCCCTCCAGTGAACAAGAGGGAGAGGCATAGGCAGGGCTAACAGGGGGCCCCTGTTTTTGTGGGCAGGGGAGAGACATTTATCATTGTAATTTAAAACACTTATTGTTATGAGAGCCATTGTGAGTAGTTCATCTGGTGTACTACAGGGGTATAATTTGCCCTCCTTTTTAAACAATGTTTTAAGAGTCTGGAGGGCTCTTTCTATGATGGCTTGTCCTTGAGGATTATAGGGGATAATGTGGTGTAATGTAATGTTGTATTTTGCACATGTCTTTTTGAAGGTTTGACTGATGAAACGTGGCCCATTATCTGTTTTTAAGTGCCAAGGTATCCCCAACATGAGGATGGCTTTTTGAGGTCTCAGGTGGCATGATTGGCTGTTTCTCTGGTCATGACAATGGCCATTGTAGCACAGGAGAAGGTATCCTTGACAACATAAACATATTTTAGTTTTCCAAATGGGGAGTAATGAGTAACATCCATTGACCATCTGGCATTGGGGCAGAGTCCTCGTGGATTGACTCCTTGAGTTTGGAGTGGTTCTAGTGGACAGAAGGGGATGCACATTGCACAGCTTTGAACTAAGTGTTTGTATGTGGTTTTTGGGGCTTCTGGGAGTAGTTAGTGTATGGCCTTTGCTGACAGATGACACCTGGAATGGAGCATTTTTGCTTGTGTCAAATGATCTGACAAGGATATTTGTGTAGCCTGAATTGGAACTAAATGATCTGCATGTTGATTTCCTTGGGCCTGATGGCCACGAAGCCTACAATGTGAGCGTATGTGTTGGATGTGCCAGGTGTGTCTATGATGTTGGAGGGTGTTTTGTAGGGCCTTTAAGTCTTTCTCAAGTGTAGTATCTTTTATTTTATGACAGCATGGGGGATAACATGACAAATTTGGACTACATATTGACTGTCTGAAAAGATGCTCATAGGGCAGTCAGGGCAGTGTTGTAACACTCAAAAAACCACAAGAGGTTCGGCCACTTGATCAGAGAATGCATGTTTAGTAACTTGTATTTCTGGGTGGTCATACTCATTAGGGTGATGTATGATAGTGGCACATGTTGTTTTGAGTTATCTGTAAAAGCAACCCTACTATGAGGAATAGGGTTGATGAAGGGAAATGGCACAGCCTCATAAGAGGAAACTGACTGAGGCCTTGAAGGGTTGACTGGTGGTACAGTGGTTTGAGAGTTGGCCTGGGAAATTCAGGAGTAGCATTGCTAAATCTAGGTTATGAGAGAGTTGTACTTTTATTTGACTTTGAGTTAGTGAATTATCAGAGTATATGGTTCACAACAGTAATGAAGAGTAGATAACTTTCTCTGTTGTACTCCTATGTGACAGATGGCTGTCAACAGTGGCATTATCTTAGATAGAGAAAAATAAGCAGTGTGGGCCAAAAGAGAAGGCCCAGTTGCCACTGTTGCCTTGAGACTCTCAGGGGCATTGCTGGTGCTGACAGTATGATGGCTAAAAGAATCTCCCTGGGGTCAAACCTATTAACATGTGTTTTTTGTACAGCCTGGTCAATATAACCTAATATTAGGTGAACATCTGGGGAGAGGACTCATGGGAAGGCTGTATCTTGATTGCCTTGTAGAAGATCATATAATGGGCACAGCTTGTCAGAGGAGAGAAACATGGCTGGCTGTATCCAGTTGATAACCCCACACAACTGTTGTAGCTCTGCCAAGGTATAAGAGGATTGTCTATGTAACCTGAGGGCTATGGGTGCAACTTTATCTGTAATGTGTTGACCTAGAAAGATGGAGGGAGCTTTTGTCTGAATCTTTTCTGGGGCAATTTGGAGTCCCAATATCTTAAGGTTGTTTCATAATTGTTGAAGATCCAATTGTAATTGGTGAGGGTCTGCATGGGAGAGAAGATCATCCATATAGTGAATACAATGATAAGAGGATTGGAGGGGTTTGATGGCATGATCTACATACATCTGGCATATGGTAGGGCTATTTATCATTCCTTGTGGGAGTACTTTCCATTGATATCTCTCAATGTGGCCCTGGTGGTTAGTCACAGGGACTGAAAAGGTAAACCTAGGATGGTCTCGTTTATGTAGCAGGATGGAGGAGAAACAGTCTTTATATCTATGATAACAATATAATGATCCTTTGGAATTGCTGTAGGGGATGGCAGTCCTGGCTGAAGAGCCCCTATTTTTATAATGTATTTACTAACTTTCCTAAGATCATGATGCAAATGGCATTTGTTCTTATCCTTTTTATGAATGACAAACACCTATGTATTCCAAGGGCTAACTGATGGCTCTATATTTTTTGATGTAATTGTTCCTCCATTAACTGTCAGCAGGCAATTAGCTTTGGGGATGGTAAGGGCCATTTGTCCACCCATACAGGAGTATCAGTGTCCCAGGTCAGCTGTATGGGTTATGGCTTTACCATGGGAGCAATGGCCCCTATGAAGGTTGGAGTGGTTCAGTGGTTAACTTAACATTCAATTGAGTTAAAATATCTCTTCCCCCAAAGAACTTGTGGAAGACCCTTTAGAAATAGAGGTTGGAAGTATCCTGAGTGTCCTTCCCTGTCTCTCCATTTGAGTAGACTTGTTGTTTGACTGGCTGGTTGTTGGCCTGTGGCTCCTTGAATGGTGGGCCCTGGGGCAGTGGGCCAAAAGTTGCCATTGTGGTCAATTGGAAAGCAGGATCATTCTGCCTCCGACTAAATTAAGTCCAGAGACTGATATCTGTTCTACCTCTTGGATTAATAGTGCCTTGTTTTGAGTGATGGGGACAGTCCTCAGAATTTGTGAAGTAGTCTTCATCTCCCTCTTTTTATGTTGGGCTGAGGGTTGCACCTTTTCAACTTTAAAGAGAGCCATCTTTATCTGTTTTGAATTGGCAGACTTTTTCCCAATGATATCCTCTTCTGCATTTTGGGCATGGTGTGGGAAGTTTTGGTTTTACATTTGAATCAGTTTGTCCCTTTTTAGGGCATAGTTTGGCAAAGTGCCCCAGGGCTTTACAATTGAAAGACAGAGGCATAGTACTAGTGCCAATTTTCAGATGGGCAGAGAGAGCCACTGCCAGTGCTTGTGCATCTTGAGCATTGACTTCTTTGAATGCCAGTATCCATTGGTCTAAATCTCCATTTTTGATAGGGGCTATTAGATTCCTGCAAGTAGGGGTGGCTCCCTCAAAGATTAATTCTTTAGCCAATACATTCATGTTGTACCTTGCATTTGCAGAACTCCAGGACTTTGGAAATGAAGGAAGCAAAGTCTTCATTGGCCCCTTGTATGAGCTTGTTCTTTGGAGTCACTGGCTCAGCACAGTAGGGGTTAAAGGCTGTTAATGCAGCCTGATGTACTAGATCAAAATATTGTGGAGGGCCCTGGGCCTGTACCACTGGGGAGGTGTAAATGCCTTTTCCCACCAGACATTTATAATTAAGCCTTACATTTGTTCTCTGGCTGTGTTCTGCCTGTTGTTCACATTCATTCTTATAGATAGTTAGCCAGTCCAGGTATTGACCACTGCTAAAAACAGCCCTTGCTAGTTGTTACCAGTCAGTTGGGCAATTAAGCTCCACACTGACAGTTTCAAGGAACTGTTGGGTGAAAGGCCCCGGAATGGCGTCTGCTTTAACAGCCTTTCAGAGGCGTTTTAATGTGGAATGCTCATGAGGGTACCAACGCAGAGGGTGAGCAGGATTTTGATGTAGATTAGCAGGGAACATCTCCTTGATCCCTTCTTCCCGTTCGTTTAGCTTCATTATCCCTAGTGCGACAAAATCCCTCTTAATAATCATTCCATTCTGTAACAGCCTGTGTTCTTTCTTTGGCATTGGCCTCCCAGTAGGATTCCCATGGGTATCTGGGGTGTAATGATACATTGCCGCCAGCAGATGGCAGTGAAGGATAAACCGGGGCCTCATCCCATGTAGATTTCAATTTCATCATTGGGCTGGACTAATAATTTCCAATTGTAAATGTGGAATTTTCTCGGGGAGGAGAACTTTTGCTCTCGCTCTAAGGACTTGGTGAGGGATATAGTTTTTGTGATTTGGGCGGAGGAGGAGAGACTCCTCCTATAACTGATTTTATTTGTTCTTGGTGTAGAGAAAGGTCTTGTTCTAAATCTTGGGTGAGGGATGGGCCTGTGGCAGGTGCTGCGGCTGCAAAAGCAGCGGGACCCACAAGCAGCGGAAACCGAATCAACTGCAGTAATGCTGTGGGAGCCTGTTAAGCAGCCCTTATAGTGAGTAGAGAGGGTTGGAGCCCTAACAGGAAGACCCTCTCTTCATGTTGTTCGGCCATCTGGAATTGCCTGATAAAGTGGGTCCAAGTTTGAGGGTCCCAAAGACAGGCAGTTTGAAGCCAGGGATTAAAGGTGACAAGTTCCCAATATTGGAAAAGGGTTTTATACGAAATCTTACACTGTCTAGCCTGCAAGAGAGCAGCAAGAGACTGTGCCTGTGGGTGCTTATCCTTGTCAAGTGCAGAGCCCTTCGTGATTGTGGGGGTCACTTACCACTCCTGGGGTGCCCTCAGGGTCCCTGCTTCTGGTGCCACTTGGGGCTTGGGGGGTCTCAAGGGGGACTTGGGCCAGCGGCAAGTGGTGATGGAGAGATTCTCTTTGGAGACCGAGCTGATAGCACAGAACCAACTTTATTGTGGAAAATCAGGGAGATATATATCCTGGGCAAGAGGTATGACGGGGGAGTGGCCAGGGAGGGGTGGAGGTAGGATGCAGGGTGAGGCAGAGCGGGAAGGCATAGGCAGGTGGAATAACTTGGTCTGCCAATGACATGGGAGGTATCAGTCTACTCAGATAGCCTCCTCTGCCATGGCTATCAACAAGATCTCTGGATCTCTAATCTCACATTCCCTTATTAACATAATGAGAGTATAACAATCACAAGCTTATTTGTCATCTGTATATCTTCTTTAATAATGTGCCACTCAGATATCTTACATATATTTTCAGCGATTTTCAATGGAAAAGCTTAAAATTCCTAGTCGTTCCTTAACGTGCTGCTCATAAACTTGTGTTCCATTTTTCTGTTTTTTAGTTTTAGCATAAAAACAGAATTGAAAAGATGACACAGAATTTTAAAGTAACATAATAAGAGATTAACTATGGTTAACATATTGTGTATTGTTATCTTCAGAGCAGTTACTCAGATTACAAAATATAAGCTTTTAAAATAAACAAAGGATCAAAACAAAATCCATTGCTAGTAACATGTTACACACTGTGTACACATTGTTACACACTGTGTACACACAGCATACATAGGTTTTCAGGAAAGCCAAACTTATTGAAGCTTTGGTTTTATTGCACCTAGAATCTAAAGATGGAAACTAATGCAAGGGAGATGAAACAGGCACTTTTGAGACCAGGTAACCTCATAGATAAACCAAGATGAAAACATCTGGATGACAGGTACTGCCTGTGGCAGTTCTGGACATTTTGGGGATTGGTACTGAGACATATCCTAGTTGGAAGTAGCAATTCAGGGTACATAAGAAACCTCCATTATGGGTGGGAGAGTTGGAGGTATAGATATGTGGATTAAAGTGGTCACGTAAGACCTGTAAGACCTCCATTAGAGGGAATTTAAAGAAAGATCAGGCATTGGGACAAATCAAAAGTGAAATAGGATAGTTATTGGACAAGGGAAAAAGTTGGTTTGGGTTCCTATTTGTGTGTATTTTTATTTAATTGGTATGGATACACTATTTCATATGAATTGTATATTCTTAAGTTACAGTTACAAAGATAATTTGCTCTTCTGCTGCTTTAGTACACACAAGGCAACTTAGAGAGTTTGCTGAGAAACAGTCATATTTATGATGAAACAAACTGAGAAGACAGGAAAAAGGAAGAGAAGGAAAGAGCACTATCTGACCTCCAGAAATACTTTTAGTTTCTGTCAGTTCATCCAAAGAACAATTTGTGCTCTCCTTGTTTGGTTGCTTGCTTATATATTTTCATCCTTAATCTGGTAACTTGAAAAGCTACTTTAAGACAGTAATATGTCTTAATTCCCTACTATTTTTTGAAAATCTGTATCCTCTATTAGTTTTTTCTGTTTTGACTTTTTAAAATTCAGGAAAAAAAGAACTTGAGGATTAATAACGTTTGGTCTTCCCTGGAGTTGTAGAATTCATTGGTAAATCAGCTGGTTATTGGAGTTTTTTGTTATTATGTTTTAATTACTGCCTCAGTTTCATTGACTAATACTGCATTGTTCATGCATTTCATTTTTTGTGTTTCAATTTTGGCTATTCACATGTATTTAGAAATCAATCCATTTCTTCTAGATCCTCCAATTTATTGAAGTACATGTTTTCAAAGTCGTTTCTGATAATCTTTTGGATTATACCAGAGATAGTAGTGATTTCACTTTTTTCATATTTAATTGCATTGATTTGGGCCTTTCCTCCTCTTTTTGATATGAGTGGATTTATTTTGTTTATTCTTCTGAAGAAACAGCTCTTTAGTTAATGATTCTTTGTATTTTTGTCTCAAATTCAGTAATAATTGAACTGACATGTATAATTTCATTCTTAAACTTTCATTTGATCTGTTCAAGGTTTTCTAGGATCATGAGTTCCTTCTTTGTCTTATTTATTTGGGCTCACTCCATGTCTGGGTTATTTTTCTTATTGCTGAGACAAAATACATCATACCAAAGTTAAAGGATGAAAGATTTATTTCAGTTCACATTTTGTATAGGTTTCAGTTTGTGGTCAGCTTGATGCATAGTAGAGTGGCATGGCAGAGGGACATCACAAAGGAAAAATGTTCATGGTGTGTCAGGAAGAAGACAACAAGAAGCAGTTGTCTTTCACTTGTATTCCATCAAAGATATAAGCCCTTATGTACAACAGGAAAGTTTCTATCTTGAGTAAATCCATTCAGTCACATCTAGAACTATATTAATTCCTATCTGCAGAGTAATTTTGTACCACACAGCAGTGCACATGCAGCGCAGTGCAGTGCCACATGTCCTAGAACCAGCTAGTTTAACAAATCCCAAATATGAGTATTAGATACAAGGCATAACAGTATTTTTTTATCATATGAACATTCATGGCTATAAACTTCCATCTTAAAAAACTTTTGTTGTGCCCCTTAGGCTCTGGTATGTCATAATGAAATCATTTAATCCTAGAAACCATCATAATATCTTCCTTGATTTGTTGTGTGACTCAGTGATTCAAGAAAGCATTTTTAAATTTCTTTGTTTGATTAATCTCTTGAGTTTCATTTGCCTTTGATTTCTAGTTTTATTGCACTGTGGTCTGATATTGTGCACAGCAAATTTTCTGTTTTTTTATATTACTTTAAACATGCTTCTTTGTATATCACGATATCTATTTTTGAGATAGTTTCATGTATTGGTGGGAAGAAGCTGTCTTTCATTTTTGGGTGGAGGGTTTGTTCAATACTCTATTACATCTATTTGGTTAAAGGTGTGGTTCAACTGCAATATTTGTTTGTTCCTTTCTTGTCTAGTTCATCTACCTATTTTAGACAGTGGGATATTGAACTCCCCCAATATACTTTTGTTGATGTTTATCTGATTTTATGTACAGGGATGTTTGTTTTATAAGTTCAGCACACCAATATTTTGTGTATAAGTATTTATACATATTGTATTTTCCTGTTAACTCATAACCTTAAATAATATAGGCTTCTCCTTTGTTATTTTCTGCTACATTTTGAAGTCCAATTAGATTGAAAATATGATAGTTGTTCCGCTCAATTTCAGCGTCTGGTTTTTTTGCTTTTGATTAGTCCAAGCTGGCAATCAGTGTCCTTTTGTTTGGGAGTTGACATCTTTTAGTTGACAATCATTACAGAAAGTGTTTAAGTTTATCTTGACATTGCATCATAGAAGAGCAGACATAGTCCATGGTTGGATAGACAAAAAGCAGTCATCGTCCCTTCTAGTTTTTCCTTTATTGTATTCAGACTACAAGCATATTAATTAGTACCAACCGTAGCACTGGTGGCTTCACATTATCCACACCTAGTACTCTGCTAAGCCAATCAGTGGAGTAATGTTATCATGTATCCTTAATTCAAATTAAAATCCAGTTGCCATGAAAAGTGTCAAGGAATTACCTTATTTGTCCAATATCTTTGAAAGGAAGTTTTGTGGACATAATAAACTGGATTTAAAATTATTTGCCTTTAGGCTTTCAATGCTTTTCTCCATGCTGTTCTGAACTTTAAATTTTATGTTGATCAAGAAATTAATTGCAATGCATTAACTTTTACATTTGACTTGTTGCTTTGTCTAACAGCTTTTAAGATTTGGCACTTGAGTTGGACTTGTGGAATTTTGATGTAACATGTTTTGAAGAGCTTCTTTCCTCATTGTGGCTATTTGGGGAGTTCAATATACCAAATTTACCTATATTTTAGGTTCCATTCCTAGAAACTTTCCTTGTGTGATTTCAGAAAACTACAATGATCTTCATCATGCAGTCTTCTGATTTTTCACTAATTTCAATTAATTATAAGTTAGTATGCTTGAATTATCTACCAGGTGCTGACTCATTTTCTTTCATTTCCTGTTTTTAAGATATTCCTGAGTGTATGTTCATATGCATGAGCCCCAGCTGCTTGTTTTGATATTTGTGACTTCTGCTGCCAATGCCCTCACTAGATCCTTAAAAATGTCTCCTAGATTTCTGTTTAGTGCATATTCCTGGACAATTATTTTTCCTATACTAGGCATTCATGTATTGAAACATATTGTGTTGTTCAGCTAACATTTTATCATGGCTTCTTTCAGATCATTTTGTTTATTAAGTCCATTATCTGTTTATTTGTGTCATCTTTGATCTCACCAAGCATGGCATCAATCTGTTTTTGTTTCATCTTTTGTATTTTGGTATAATTTAACTGTTTTGCTTTAAATTATTCTCCTCACAGATTCTCTGTGGATGAGTTTTTGTCACTGGAATTTTTGGAGATATATTGTTGCCATGTTTGTCAAAGTTTAATTCTCTGTGTGAATACACATGTGTGTGCACATTAAGGGTTGAGGATTGAAAAGGGTGGAAAGAGTTTATTGTTAGTATTTAGATCTTTTTAGTCAGGGTCATCTTTCTAGTGATATGCTCTTGGCATGGCTAATTTTAGTACTTTCTTACCTCAATATTTAACTACTTGTGTCAATTTGGGGAGGAAAGGGTGTGGTATAATTGGCTTAATACCATTTTCTTAGGAATTAACCACAGTAATGTAGGTGTCACAAGACAAAACAGATATTGCAATATACTAAAACTCCAATCATAGCAAAAATGATTTTACAAAAGAAAGGAAAAAAATCTAAACAGTAGACTCACAGAGAAACTGGATATTGGTGTAATATAAGAACAAATAATGTGCTACTGTGTAACCCATAAATACAAATAGATGTAGAATAATAATACTGTATAAAGAACTGTATACCAATTATTGACATAAAACAAATATATACTAAATGAAACAACTAGATTACCATTAACAATAGAAAATAAATAGATAACAATAGAATACAATCAACTAAATATCTAAAGATTAATAAAGCCTAATAGCAATATTAATAATGGATGATGCAAGGAAATGAAAATGAAAAAGCCAAAATTTTAAGAACAAAGAAATGGAAGATGATAAGGAGTAGAAAAGTATGAGATAAAGGTTGCATTTGAGAAGTAAAAAATTGATTTCATTAAAAGTAACTGAAAAGACAGAAAGGAAAAGAAAGAGAAATTCCTAGACTCCTCCAAATAGAAACAAAAATGGGTTAAAATTTCTCCATTTCTTTCAACGAGTATTTTCTTCCTGGAGTTTGCATTACTGACATTCATAAGTTATGGAGCAACTTAGTCAGTCATTACAAGTTGTGTTTTACTTTTGCATTCCCATTTTTTGAGTGTGAATGCTGAGTTTTCTGCCTTTCCTTCTTGGTGTAGTGAGTTGATGATGTCCACCATAGGACTCTAGGCACCCCACCACCCCCATTTTTTTATGTCTTACTGTGCACTCCAAATCACTGTGATCTCTGCAAGACTCTATGGCCTATGGGTCTGTGAGGTTCCCCTTAAAAGCTCTTTGCACACCCCAGTATGTGACTGTTGTTCAATCCAAGACATTTCCTTGATCATCTTGCCAGATAGGAAAAATAAAGACCACCGAACATCATGCCTAATGTGAGTGGCCAAGGGGGTGACTACAAGCAATATACTGAACTTGATGACAGTGCTTTTGATCCCTTCCCAAGAACTAGCCTGGCTCCTTACCATGGAGGACGAGATGCCTTGTACATCCCCGCCTGAGCTGAAATGTCTCAGGATGGATTCGTGTAGTCAACATCTTCTCTATGTCTATATCTCTGGGAGATCTCCTACCCAGGCAGCTGAAATATAGATATTCTGTGCCTTCTGATTCCTGCAGTGGTTGTATCTTAAACAAATACCTCCTTTCCAAAACATCTTCTGCTTAATCACTCAGTGGATTCTGTGCCAAATTTCTTTTACAACTCTAACCTGCTATGTGGAATCAATTACTCTCAGAATAAAACCCCATTTAGTTTGTTTTTGCAGATTAGAGTAACTAAGGTGTTTTTTGGTAGTTTTTTTTTTTTTAATTTAGCCCTGCCTGGGGTATTATTTCTCACTGGAGCTGCTGACCCCTTCCTGGCTTATTTTGTTTCTGAAGAGACATATTCCTTTCTAATATCAATAGCTGTATAAGACTGCTCTTTTCTAGCTAACTGTGGTAGTGTGTGCCTATAATCCCAGAACTTGGGAAGCTCAGGCAGAAGTATTGCCAAAAGTTAAGACCAATCTGAGCTGTATGGTGAGATCAACTTAAAAAACCAAATCAAACCAAACTAAACTGAACTAAACTAAACTAAACAATCAGCTCTATTTTATATCTCTAAGGTAGCACACTGTACAATGCACCCTGGTTATGCAGTTCTTTTGTCATTCTCCTACACCACCTCTGGACCACAAAATGTTCAATTCATCCCATAAACTCTATAGTACACAGACTCATGACACTAATCAGAATTTTGGTTGTAGTGTTGAAAAACTCATTTTCAGGCACCAAAGGATGGTTGTTGGACAGAGTATGTTGTGGACACTGAATTATCTGATGTTTCTGGTATTAGTAAACAGAGTCCTGCTTGGATTTTTTGCTTTTCCTATGATCACAGGTCGGCTTTCTCCTTCAATGAACTAAGCTGGTTGGTGTCCTATGATTTGTTTTCTTTCCTTCAGTGAGTGACATGAATTAGGAGCTGAATGAAATACAAAGCCTGCTCCCATCACTCTAGTCAGTTCTTGGTTTAATTTCAATTATGCTCCCACAGGCATGGATAGTTGGAGGCTTGTGCCTTTGTTGTGTGCTAAGATACTTCAGTTAAGTTAAACATGTGGAAGGTGTGTTGTGGCTAGTCCATTACTCATTTTTCACTGAATTCTTAACAGCATTTACAGTCTCTGTTTCCTTCCTTCATGATAATCCTGACAATCCCTTCTGGCTTTACATTCTGTGAGGCTCTGAATTAGTACAGTATGCCATAGACTCTGGCTGTGCCACTTTTCCAAGGCTCTTCACTTGAGTTTTCCTCTGCACTCCCAAAAAGCAGCAGTACCCTGCCTGTGAACTCTGTCATGCCTGGACTGTAGGAATAAAACACATTTTGTTTGGGCATAGAATGTCTCATGTGCAGGCACTGAAGAATGGGCAGTGGCAAGGATAGTCTGCAGACAAATGAGCACAGGTGTCATGATTTGAAATGGATGGTTGTGCTGCAGCTGCTCATGTTACTTTTCTCCCCAGGGCCACCTCAGTGGAGAACAGTGCTTGCACCTGCAACTCCCTGAACCATGGATGTCTCACTGCTTGGGCCTGGGTCTCTAAGGAGACTAGGTCTTTACTTTTTATTTTCACCAAGATGATTTCTCAGTCATCCCTTCTGAGTGATTCTCAGTTATTCTGAGACCCTAGCCCATGAATATCTCCCTCACTCAAGTCCCTCTCCCAGTGAGGAGAATGGGTAGACTGGAACCAATCCCAGCATACATGCTTCCTTTTTCAAACTCATTAGATTCTTTCAAGGGGTGATATGTTCACCAGTGGTCCTGACATGTAAGGAGTGCTGGGTGCCTGAGTGGCTCAGCATCCCTTTCTGCACTTCCCTGATTCTGGGCTTGATTTGGTGGATTACTCCTGCAGATTGCCTTACTGTATCTGTGTACCTGTGCCTCCTTCATTTCTGAGTGCCTGTACTTTCTTGTAAACATCTTCTAACCTTCCCTTATGCACTGCTGTCTATACTCAGCCCTTATGTCTGGTCTGTATATTTCTTCCTTTGAGGGTTTTCTGCTGACTCACTTGTTCATTTAATGATTAGGCTGCTTCTATTGATGTTCAGGTTTTGAAGTTCTTTACATATTCTAAATATTAATCCTTGCTTGAAAGAATAGCTGGTAATGATGTTGTCCCATTCTAAAGATGTGCCTTCTGGTAATTTTTTCCTGTGCTGCAGAGAAGATATTTACTTTGTTGTCATCTAATTGTTGTTTTACTTCCTTTGCTATTGTGGTCCTATTCAGGATGTCTTCCTGTGTCTATAGCTTCAAGTGTGTTTCCTACACCATAGTTCAGCAGTTGTGAGCTGCCCAGTCTTATAGTAAAGACTTATATCCATTTTTTTCTGATTTTAGCACAGAGTAAGTTCTCATTTTATTCACCTACAAGTGGTTAGTTTTACTTGCAGCAATTTCTGAAAAGTATATCTTTTCTTTAGCACTTATTTTTGTCTTCTTTGTCAGAAATCAAGTGGATTTAGGCAAATGAGATTGTGTCTATATGTTCTGTTGTATTTTATTTGGCTACCTGTCTGTATTGGTGAAAGTATTATGTTTCTGTTACTTGGCTTTGTAG
>PVLA01015357.1:0-25682 GCA_004027455.1 Hydrochoerus hydrochaeris
TGTTCCTTTTTCCCCGCAGCCTCGCCAACATTTGTTATCAGTTGATTTCTTGATGGCAGCTATTCTTTCCAGAGTAAGGTGGAATCTCAATGCTGTTTTAATTTACATTTCTCGAATGACCAGTGATGGTGAACATTTCTTCATGTATTTATTTGCCATTTGTATATCTTTCTCTGAGAACTGTGTGTTCATCTCAGATGCCCATTTTTGGAGAGGGTCTTTGAATTTGGGGGGCTTTAAGTTTTTCAATTCTTTATATATTCTGGACACAAGTCCTTTGTCTGAGGGGTTGCTGGTTAAAACTTTTTCCCACTCTGTTGGTTTTCTTTTCACTCTGTTGGTGATTTCCTTTGAAGTGAAGACTTTTCAATAATATGATATCCCATTTGTTGATTCTTTGAAGTGTTTCTTGTTCAGGTTGCATTTGGATCATGAATTCTCTGCCTACCCCTATGTCTCCAAGACTTCTACCTACCTTGTCTTCCAGTAGATTTAGTGTTTCTGTTTTAATATTTAGGTCTTTGATCCATTTAGACTTTAGTTTTGTGCATGGTGATATGCATGGATCTAATTTCAGTCTTCGGCATGTAGAGAGTCAATTTTTCCAACACCATTTATTAAAGAGACTATCCTTCCTCCAGTGGACATATTTAGCCCCTTTGTCAAATATCAGGTGGCTGAGAGTCTTTGTAGTTGTGCTTGCATCTTCTAATCTGTTCCATTGATCCTCAGGTCTATTTCTTTGCCAGTACCAAGCTGATTTTATCACAGTAGCTTTGTAGTATAGATCCAACTAAGAAAGTGAGATGCCTCCTGTCTTCCCTTTGTTGCCCAATATTTCCATTGCTATTCTAGGTTTCTTCTGTGTCCAAATGCATTTTAAAGGTTTTCTCTAGGTCTGTTAGGAATGTTAATAGTATTTTGATTGGGATTGCATTAAATCTGTATAACAGTTTTGGGAGTATGGCCATTTTCACAATGTTGGTTCTTCCTAACGAAGAGCAAGGAATGTCCTTCCATTTTCTAATATCCTCTTCAGTCTCCTTTTTTCAGCATAGTATAATTTTCATTATATAGGTCTTTTACATTTTTACTTAGGTTGATTCCTAAGTATTTCTTTTTTTAGATGTTATTGTAAAGGGTGATATTTATACAATTTCTCTCTCAGTGAGTTTTTTGTTTTTGTACAGGAATGCTATTGATTTCTGAGCACTGACTTTGTAACCAGATACACTGCTGAACTTGTTTGTTACCTCTAGCAGTCTTTTAATGGAGTTTTTTGGGTCTTCTATATAGAGTATCATGTCATCTGCAAATAGTGATAATTTAACTTCTTCCTTTCCTATCTTTACTCCTTTTATTTCTCTCTCTTGTCTGATTGCCCTGGCTAGTGTTTCCAGAACTATGTTTAAAAGGAGTAGTGATAGTGTCTTGTTCCTGATTTTAAAGTGAAAGTTTTCAGTTTTTGTACATTTAGTAGAATGTTGGCTGTTGGTTTGTCATAGATGGCCTTTATAAGATTGAGGTAGATGCCATGTATTCAGAGTTTCTGAAGGATTTTTATCATGAACATGTGTTGGACTTTGTTGAAAGCTTTTTCTGCATCTATTGAGATGACCATGTGGTTATTGTTTTTGGCTCTGTTGATGTGGTGTATTACATTTATTGATTTGCGTATGTTAAACCATCCCTTCATTCCTGGAATGAACCAACTTGGTCATGAAGTATAATCTTTTTGATGATTTAATGCATTCTATTTGCCAGTATTTTGTTGAGAATCTTTGCATCAATGTTCATTAGTGAGATTGGCCTATAGTTCTCTTTTTTGGTTAGATCTTTCTCTGGTTTTGGTATCAGAGTAACACTTGCCTCCAGGAATGATTTAGAGAAGATTGTTTTTCTCAATTTCATTGAAGATTTTTAAGGCATACTGGCATCAAATCTTCTCTAAATTTCTTCTAGAATTCAGATGTGAATCCATCAGGACATGGGCTTTTCTTCGTTGGTAAGTTTTTAATTATGTTTTCAGTTTCAATAGCTGATATTGGGTTGTTCAAAATTGCTATATCTTCTTGGCTGAGCTTTGGTAGTTCATATGTTTGTAGAAATCTGTCCATTTCCTCTGTATTTTCCACTCTATGTGAGTAGAGATTTTCAAAGTAGGTATTCATGATCTTTTGAATTTCCATGGAATCTGTAGTAATTTCTCCCTTTTCAGTTCTTATTCCATGAATTTGGGTTTTTTCTTTCTTTCTCTTGATAAGGTTAGCTAGGGGTTTGTCAGTTTTGTTTATTCTCTTAAAAAACAGCGTTTTGATTCATTAATTCTTTGTATTGATTTTTAGTTTCAATTGCATTGATTTCTACTCTAATCTTTACAATTTCCTCTCTTCTATGAGCTTTGGGTTTTGGTTGCTCTTCTTTTTCTAGAAGCTTGAGATAGAGCATTAGGTTGTTTATTTTTGCTTGTTCTGTTTTCTTGATATGACAATATGTTGCTATATGTTTCCCTCTTAAGACTGCTTTCATTGCATCCCACAGATTGCAGTATGTTATTTCTATATTTTCATTGAATAGTAGGTATTGTTTTATTTCTTCTTTAATTTCATCTGTAGCCCACTGGTTGTTCAAAAGCCTGTGATTTAATTTCCATGTATTTATGCAGGCTTTACAATTTCTTTTGCCATTAATTTCCAATTTCAGTGCACTCTGGTCAGATATTATGCATGGTATGATTTCAATACCTTTGCATTTACTTAAGAATGTTTTATGGGATAATATATGGCCTATTTTGGAGAATGTCCCATGTGCAGCTGAGAAGAATGTGTATTCTGATGTGGTTGGGTGGAAGACTATGTAAATATCTACTAAGTACAATTGCTCACAGGTATGATTCAGTCCTGTTAGTTCTTTGCTGAATTTTTGTCTAGTTGATGTATCTCTGTGTGACAATCAGCTGTTAAGGTCTCCTGTTTTAATTCCATTCTTGTCTATTTTGTTTTTCATGTCCATTAGTATCTGTCTTATAGTTGGGTCCTCCTGTGTTTGGTGCATATATATTTATAATTGTTAGTTCTTCCTCTTGAATTTTACCACTAACAAGTATGTAGTGACCATCTTTATCTCTTTTAAAAATTTTAGGTTTAAAGTTCACGTTGTCTGCAAATAGAATAGCTACCACTGCTTTTTTCTGGGTTTCTGTTGCATGGAATACTGTTTTCCATCCTTTGACTTTTAATCTATGAGTTTCCTTTTGGGTCAGATGTGTTTCTTGTATACAGCATATTGTGGGGTCCTGTTTCTTGATCCATTCTGTCAATCTATTTCTTTTATAGGTGAATTGATGCAATTTATATTTATGGATATCACTGATATGTACTGGCTCAACTTTGCCATGTTATGTTCCAGTTGTTTCTTTCTGCTCTTCCTCTTATTTATTTAATTGCTTATCCTACCTGGTGGTTTCTTTCTGTTGTTTTGGGGATTGTGGTCATTTTTATCTCTGTCTAGTATGTCTTTCAGTATTCTTTCTAGGGTTGGTTTGTGGACATGAATTTCTCCAGTTGTTCTTTGTCATGGAAGTATCTTGTTTCTCCATTAAATTTCAGTGAAATTTTTCTGGGTACATCTGCCTGGGTTGAAGGTTGTTTTCTTTCAGGGATTGAAATACCTCACTCCAAGCTGTTCTTGACTTGAGGGTTTGTGCTGAAAAGTCTGTCATGATTCTAATGAACTTTCCTTGATAGGTGAGTTGTGTCTTTTCTCTGACAGGTTTTAATATTCTGTTTTTATGCTGTATGTCTGAGATCTTAATTATTATGTGTCTAGGTATGGATTTATGTTGATTCTGACTGTTTGACGTTCTATATGCCTCATTTATCTGCATATCAGATTCTTTTCCCATGTTTGGGAAGTTTTTTGCTATTATTTCTGTAAATACTTTACGTATAGCATTTGCCTGAACTCCTATATCTTCTCTAAAGGCCATTATTCTTATATGGTTGCTTTTGGCATCATTGTGGAGCTTCTGGATTGTCATTTCATGCTGCTTTGTTATTTTTAAAAGTTCTATCCTTTCCTCTTCACTAACTGTGATCCTGTCCTCAAGGTCTGAAATCCTATCCTCAGCTTCCTTTAAGCAGTTTTTCACGCTTTCAATAGAATTTTTTGTATCTTGGATGTCTCTTTGAGTTTGTTTCATGAATTCTGCTTGTTTTCTATATTGTTCAATCAAAGTTTCAATCATTTTCCCATGCTCATGTACTTTTTTCTCTAGTTCTTCTTTAGCTGCATTCAACAACTCCTTTACTAGAGTTGTTATTTCTATCTTTACATGGGAGAGTACTTCTAATTTGATTTTCTCTGTAGCCTGATGCAGTTGTTTTTTTATTTCACTCGCTATCTTTTCAGAGATTCCCAGTGTGTTACTTTTGGGGTCCTCTATTTCAATGTCTCCTATTCTTGCTTCTGGCAAACTATATGTTTGAGACTGCATTTTGCTTTTTTGTTTTTTCATTTTCACTCTGCCTGGTGTTTTCTATGTGTAGGAGGGGATCACACACACACTTCAGACACACCAAAGTCTTACAGTTAGTTGGAGGGGGTTTTACTAGTGGCCCCTTTTATCCGCTGTACACCTCTATTTTAGGGGTATGCTCACCACATTGATAGAGTCAGTCTGCTGTAGTCCAAAGTTTGCCACCTGGGAGCAAAGTTCCAAATTTTCTCACACTAACTGGATCCTGCTGAGATCTTCTGATGTTCCAGGTGGTTGGGCGGGCTCATCTGTAGCACTCCCGTGCAGTTTTCAGTCTTGGGCGGGCCTCCTCGATGTTCCTGGTGGCAGGTTGGGCCCACTGGGGAGGTTCTGGGCAGCCTACCCCTTAGCCAGGCTTGTTCTGAGTTCCAGGTGGCAGGGTGGCCTCTTGGTGGAGATTCTGGGGAGTCTACCCCTGAGACGGGCTTGAGCTGAGTTTCTTGTGGCAGGGCAGGCCCTGGTGGAGGTTCTGGGCAGCCTTGCCCTGAGGAGGGCTTGTGCTGAGTTCCTGGTGGCAGGGCAGGCCCTTGGTGGAGGTTCTGTTTTCTTTATTGTTAATTCAAGGTTTCAATCAGTTTCCCATGCTGTTGTACTTTTTTCATCTATTTCTTCTCTAGCTGCTCTTAGCAACTCCTTTACTAAGGTTGTTATTTCTGTCTTTACATGGGAGATTACTTCTAATTTGATTTCTTCTGTAGCCTCATAGATTTATCTTTTTGTTTCACTTGCTATCTTTTCAGAGATTTCTGGTGTGTGGCTTTTAAAGTGTTCTATTTCAATGTCTCCCTTTCTTATTCCTGATGTACTAGATGTTTGAGATTGGATTTTTTTCATTTTGTGATTTTCAGGCTAATATTAGGTTTTTCAATCCCACTAGTCTCACCTACTGGTAGTGTGTATCTTAGGGTCCTACTGTGTGATTGATGTTTATCATCTGCTGGGTACCACAGTGAAGATGTGGGCCAGCCCCCTGAATTCCTCCGGCTGGGCCTATTTGGTGAGTCCTGTTTTCTTCCTAGGCTGATAATCATAGGGATATTGATGTAAATCAGCCCTTAATTCCTGCTGTTACCATATTCTCAGGTTGTTCCAGGTCACCAGATCTCCCTGTCTATAGTGTTTGTCTCAGCTGGGACCCTACTGGGTCACTGGGTGTCTTATAAACCCTTTTAATTTACTCCAGGTTGGGAGAAGCCTTATTGGTAGTCTCTTCAACCTATCTGATGTTCTCTTTGTGGAGGAATGACTCACCTAAACTCTTGTCAGGCTTTCCAAGGATCTACTTCTGGAGGGGCCTGGCTATTACTCCTGTTTGCCCACTGAAAGTCACAAACTGTATTCCTATTTTAGTGGCAAACTCACCTCACTAATGGAAGCCTCCTGAGGTCTTCTGTTTGAATAAGCGGTTACTCAGTCTCTCCTTGACACAGTGTGGTTAATCTATTGCAGTCCAAGGTTCTAA
Organism: Hydrochoerus hydrochaeris; assembly: GCA_004027455.1. Taxonomy (NCBI): domain Eukaryota; kingdom Metazoa; phylum Chordata; class Mammalia; order Rodentia; family Hydrochaeridae; genus Hydrochoerus; species Hydrochoerus hydrochaeris. The sequence goes on from PVLA01015357.1 coordinate 6,000, forward strand.
GGGGAGGGATTGGAGCTGAAGATCAATAGCAATACTAGGTCCAGGAGGTGGGGGGTCCCAGAGGGCAGTGATGTGACATTAGTTGCATGGAAGAGGCCGGCTTGGCCTGGCCCTGCATGCCTCTGGAGGTCCTGTGTTTCATGGCCCATGGCAGGATGGTGGGGGCATAGAAGGGTCAGGCTCAGGAGTCTAGTCTTGTGTGCCACAGACAGTCATGTGTCCCACTGCAGATGACTGGAAGATGGGGGCACAGAAGGGGCAGGCTTGGGGGACCTGGCCTTGTGCACCACAGAGGGTCCTATTCATTGCTTATTTGAAGGGCATTTGGGTTATTTCCAAAATTCAGCTATTACAAATTGTGCTGCTATAAACATGGGTGCACATATATCACTGTGGTATGATGTGTTCAGTTCTTCTCAGAAAATGCCCTGAAGTGGGATAGCTTTGTCAAATGGAACCTCTAACCCTAGCTTTTTTAGGAACCTGCACACTGATTTCCAAAATGGTTGCACCAATATGAACTATCAACAACAGTGGAGAAGAGTTCCATTTTCCATACGGCCCCTCCAACATTTGTTATGGGATGATTTCTTGATCTTGGCCGGTCTTTCTAGATTAAGATCTCAGTGTTGTTTTAATTGGAATTTCTCTAGTGAAAAATGTTGCTGAATGTTTTTAAAATATATTTATTTGGCATTTGTATTTATTCATCTGAGAAGTGTGTATTCATCTCATATAATCATTTTTGAATTGGGTCTTTGAATTTTGGGGTCTTAAATTTTTAAAATTCTTTAAGTATTGTAGATAGAAGTCCTTTGAGGCAGAGTTGACTAAGATATTTTCCCAATTCATGAGTTTTCTTTTCACTCTCTTGGAGATTTCTTTTTCCATGGAAAAAACAAATAAGATGACATCCCAGTTGTTGATTCTGGGAAGTATTTCCCATACAGTTTATTCATTATTTGATTTATTCAGATTTTTTTCATGAACTCTCTGCCTACCTCTCTTCAAGATTTCTACCTACTTTGTCTTTCAGAAGATTTAGTGTTTCTGTTTTAATATTCATATATTTGATCCATTTTGACTTTAACTTAGTACTTGGTGATAGACATGGGTCTAGTTTTTTGTTATTGGCATATGGAAAGCCACTGTTTCCAGCACTACTTGTTAAAGAGGCTATCTTTCTTCCAATGAATATATTTGGCCCCTTTGCCAAATGTAAGGTTTATGTGTGTTTGGAGTTAACGTTGTATCTTCTAATCTATTCCATTGATCTTCAGGTCTATTTTTATTCCAGTACCATGTTGATTTTATCACAGGAGCTATGTAGTATAACTTCAAGTCAGGGATTGTGACACCTCTTACCTGCCTTTGTTGACCAGAACTGCCTTTGCTCTTCTAGAATTCTTCTGGTTCCCGATGAATCTTAGAAATGATTTTTCTAGATCTGTGAGGAATGCTAATGGTATTTTGATTGGAATTGCATTAAATCTGCATAGAAATTTTGGAAGAATGGCCCTTTTCACAATGTTTGTGCTTCCTATTCATGCACAAGGAATGTCTTTCTATTTTCTGAAATCCTCTTTGATTTCTTTATTTTTTTCAGAGTACTGTATTTTCAATGTATAGATATTTTACTTCCTTTGTTATATTGATTCCTAAGTATTTCATTTTATTGGACACTATTGTGAAGGATGTGTTTTCCATTTCTTCTGTCTCAGTGAGTTTGTTGTTTGTGTACAGGAATGCTGTTGAATTTTAAGCATTGACTTTGTAGCCAGGTGCGTCACTAAATTTTGTTATTACATCTAGAAGTTTTTCAATGGAGTTTTGTGGGTCTTCTTTGTAGAGTATCATATTATCTGCCAAAAATGATATTTGAACTTCTTCCTTTCTTATCCTTATTCCTTTCATTTTTCTCTCTTGTTTAATTGCTCTAATGCTTCCAGAACTATAATAAATAGAATGGTGATAATGGACATCTTCATCTTGTTCCTGATTTTAGGTTGAAAGTTTTCTTTTTTGTCAGTTTAGTAAGTTTTTGACTATTGGTTTATTATATATGGCTTTTATCAGATTGAGAAAGAGACCATCTGTTCTGATTTTCTGTAAGGTTTTTATCATGAATGAGTGATAAATTTTATTAAAAGCTTTTTCTACATCTACTGAGATGATCATGTGATTCTTGCCTTTGGCTCTGTTGACATGGTGTATTACATTTATTGATTTTTGTTTGTTGAAACACTCCAGCATTCCTGGGATGAATCCTACTTGATCATGATATATAATATTCTTGACAATATTCTGCATTCTATATACTAGCATTTTATTGAGAATTTTTGCATTTATTTTCTTTAGGGAGATTGGCCTGAAATTTTTGCTTTTTTGCATGTTTGTCTAATTTTGGTATTAGCATAATATTTGCTTCCAGGAATTAGTTAGGTGGAATTACTTCCTTTTCAGTTTTATTGATGAGTTTGTAGAGTTTTCATTATATATTCCCTAAGTTTCTTGTAGAATTCAGCATTGAGTCCATCAGGACATGGGTTTTCTTTGTTGATAAGGTTCTAATTACATTTTCAATTTTAGTAACTGAATTTGGGTTATTCAGCATATTTACGTCTTCCTGATCAAACTGGCAATTCACATGTCTATAGGAGTCTGTACATTTCTTCTGTGTTATGTACCTTGTGATAGAAAAAGTTTTTGAAATAGGTATTGATGATCTTCTGTGTTTTCATATTGTCGTGATTTCAGTCTTTTTATTTTTTATCATAGTGAAACTTTATTATTTTTAAATGTTTTGATTTTAAAGAGAATAAAACAAAAAATGGCAGAACATAATAAAGCAAATCAGAACAGAACAATGCAAGCAATGCAGGGTTTCACAAGACAATGGTATATCTACAGTTCATACCATAATGTCTCTTCTTTTCTTTAAAATAGTTGAACATACCTTCACACACAATAATTTCAAATGTAACAAAATAGTATAAAACCAATCAAAAGAATTAAAGAATTGTGGAACTTCAAAATCAGATAACATGAAATGAGCAACAGTTACTATAATAACTCATTTTCTTCAAAAAATTATCCATACCATCACACATAATAAAATTAAGTAAAACACAACAGAAGAAAAGAAATCAAAACAAATGAATAAAATCATGATAAGACTTCAAAACAAGAAGATAATAAATCATCAATGGCTGCTATGTGTCTTTTTCTTCAAAATAGAAGAAGAAATGTCATCACATGTAATAGAATCAAACAAAACAAATAATAATAAAACCAATTAAACAAATGAATGAAAGCATTATAAAATTTCAAATCAAGATAATAAAATACTAATCATGAGTACCATAATACATACCACTATGTTAGAAATAGCTGCCCATACCATTAGACAAAGTAAAATCTAACAAGACAAGAGAACAAAACCAAATCTTACAAAATGGTGAAAACAATACAAGAGTTCAAGACAAGATAAGAAGAAATTAACAGTAGTTACCACTTTTCCCTCCCAGGCATTTCCTTGCCTATCACTTTTTCAATAACTATTTTGCTTTTTGGATCCCACTAACTCCTTCTGTTTTTTATGCTAGGGTTCACTTGTATGAGTTCAAACTGATTTGCCCATGAACATGATATCCAGTTGCATTCACTTATCTACAAGAGCTTCAAGATTATCCTACCTTTTAGCTGGGTAGCTTTCCATTGTGTGAAAATACCACATCTTTCTTATCCATTCTGCAGTTAATGGGCAAGTTGCCCTTGCTTTTATTTTGGTCTCCTATCACATGGAACAATTGTGTTCTCTCCTTTGATTTTCAGTCTATGAATTTTCTTTCCAGTTAAATATGTTTCTTGTATACAGTATATTGATGGGTCTTATTTCTTGATCCACTCTCCCTGTTTCTTTTTTTAAAAAAAAAAATTATTTAAAGAGAAAAAGCAAAACAGAAAAAAGGGTAGAAACAATACAGAATTTCAGAAAAAAAAACAGTAAAGAATCACTAGTTGGTAAATTACATATTGTCTTCTTAGACATAGTTGTTCAATTTACAAAATTAAAGCATACAAAGTGGATATTCAAACAGTGAGGCTGCAAATAGTTCTGTTCAATGATCCAATAAAAGCTTAGCAACATGGTTATCAATCATACACACGTAAACATACATGCAGTTATATCCTTTAGAGCACTTTCTTTTCCTCCTTTTGATTTTTAAGTCCATTATCTGTTTAGTTATATCATGTTTCAGCTTTCTCAGTACCTTATTCATCTGTTTCATTGTTATTTACTTTTTAATCACTTTATATAATTCTGTTGCTTTGTTTTTGAGTTTCTCCTCCTTCCTCCATGCCCATGGATCAGCTTTGGTTGAGTTGGGAGTGTTTTGGAAGTATTTTGTTACTTTGTTATCTTTTATTTTGTTTTGAAGGTAGCAAAATACAGAAGAACAAGACAAAACAAAGCCAACAGTGAATGAAGTTGAGACAGTGCAATGAAATTGGCAGAGCTTCACAGCAGGTCACCAGAACAACAGCATCCCAGTTTCTATTTATTGCTGAATTGAGGCCATCTACATTAATTGTTATAACCAGCATTATGCTGCTTTTCTCTGTCATGCTATCTTCCTGCATTTGGCTCTCCACTTTTCCTATTCATCCAATTGTCTATCCTGTTTAGCGATCCTCCTCTGCTGCTGTTCATGGAATCATGGTCATCTTTATTTCTCTCTAGAATATCTTGTAGCACTCTATAGGGTTGGTTTGGTGGTTATGAATTCCTTCACTTCTTCTTTATCATGGAAGTATCTTAACTTTCCATCAATATTGAAAAACAGTTTTACAGGATACATTAATCTGGGTTGGAAGTTGTTTTCTTTCAGGATTTGAAACACAATACTCCAAATTCTTCTTGATTTGATGTTTGTGTTGATAAGACTACTGTGATTCTGATTGGTTTTCCTTTATAGGTGATCTGTTTCTTTAACAGCTTTTAATATTCTGGTTTTGGGCTGAATTTCTGTGGTTTTGATTATTATATGTCTGGATGTATATTTACTATGGTTATGGCTAATTGGACTTCTATATGCTTCACTTATCTATAACTCAAATACTTTTCCTATGTTTGGGAAGTTTTTCTGTATTACTTCTGTAAATAGCTTTTTAATTTCATTGGTGTTGACCCCTGCTTCTCACTGTAACTATCAGTATTAGATTATGCTTCTTTGCATAATCTTGCAGCCATTGAATTGTTATTTACTGATATCTTATTATTTGTAATAAATCTTTCTTTTCACAATGGCTAGCTGCAATCCTATCTTCAAGGTTAGAAAGTCTATCTTCAGTCTCCTTAAGCAGTTTTGCCAGCTTTCAATTGACTTTTTGTCTACTGGATATCTCTTTGAATCTGTTGCATGCATTGTGATTCCTTTCTATATTGTTCATTCAAGGTTTTCATCATTTTCCTATGCTCCTCTTCTTTGTGGTACTGGGGATCAAACTCTTGACATTGCATGTGCCAGGCAGGTGCTTGTGCCACTGAGCTAAACCCCTGGCCTACTCTTCTTTTTTATCTATATCTTTAGATGTACTGAGCAATTCTTTCATTATGTTTGTGATTTCTTCTTTTACCTGAGACATTATTTCTGATTTGATTGCTTTTATAATCTCATTAATTTGTTTCTTTACTTCAGTTCATAGCCTCTCAGAGATTTCAGGTACATGGCTTCTATTTTATTCTATGTCTGTGTTTCCCAGACTTGTTTTGTGTGGGAAGAAGGTCTAAGATTTCCTTTTCCCCTTTATCTTGACATTCTCCTGGGTTCCTCCCAACAAGTTAGTTGTGGGGCCTCAGACACTTCCCACTTTGGCTGCCCCTCTGTAATGTAGGGGAATGAGACAGGCACCTGGGGTCCTTGGACCCCAGATTTAGATAGAGGTAGCAGAATGTGGGGTGGAGCTGCTTCTTTCATCCTATGTGTCTACATTTAGACTCCTGAGATGGTGGCAGGCACAAAGGGGTGTGCTTGCTCGATTCTCCTGGTGGGTGACAGCTGCCCAAAGGAACCAAGGTCCTCCAGTGGTGGCCTACAGATGCACAGGGCTTACCTGGGTGTGTGTCCCTGCTCCTGATGGCTGCCCACATGAAGGAGCTTTCTGGTGGTGGGGCCAGCAGGTGGAGGTGGATTTGCAGCCTCTCTTCAAGCACACTGACTGTCTGCAGGAAGAAGCCTTCTAGTGGCAGCATCCAGCAGGCAGAGGCAGATCTACTGGCTCTCTCTGCCCACACTGGCTGCCCACAGGAAGGAGCCTTCCAGTGGTCTCAACCTTTTTATTTATTATTACATGTATTTGAATTTTTTCTTTCTTCTTTTTGATATGGTCAAGTATGGGTTTATCAATTTTATGTATTCCTTCAAAGAACCAACTCTTTGATTCATTAATTCTTTGTATTATTGTCTTATTTTCAATTACATTGATTTCTGCTTTGATCTTCATATCTCCTCCAATCTTTGGACTTTGGATTTCAATTGCTCTTCTTTTTCAAGAAACTCGAGGTGTAGCATTAGGTTGTTTATTTTTGTTATATTTTCCTGATGTGGGAACTTACCTCAGTAAATTTTCCTTTGACTACTGCTTTCTTGTGTCCCACAGCTTCCAGTATGTTGCATTTGCATTTCTATTCAAGTGCAGGTATTGTTTAATTTATTGTTTAATTTCTTCTGTGATCCATTTTTTGTTGAGGAGAGTGTTATTTAATTTCCATGTGTTTATTGGTTTCTTGTGGGTTGTCATTAATTTCCAATTTTGCTGTCTTATGGTCAGATAATAACAACTGAAATTATTTCATTTCCTTTGCTTTACTTAAGCATGTTCTGTTGGTTAGTATATGTCTATTTTAGAGAATGATCCATGTGCATCTGTGAAGAATGTATGTTCTGATATTGTTGGCTGGAACATTTGGTACACATCTACTGTGTCCATTTGTTCACAAGTTTGATTCAGTTTCATTATTTCTTTGCTGAGTTTTTGCTTAGTTGATCTGCCTTTTTATAACAGTGGGGTGTTAAGATGCCCTATTTAACTGTATTATTGTTTATTTTAATTTTCATGTCTATTAATATTTGTGTTGCATAGTTGAGTGATCTCATATTTGGTGCATTTATATTTTTGACTGTAATTTTTCCTCTTGAAGTTTTCCTCTGCCAAGTATGTAGTGACCTTTTTTTATCTCTTTTGATCACTATTGGTTTCAAGTTCACATTGTCTGCAAACAGACTAGCTATGCCTGCTTTTTTCTGGGTTCCTGTCACATTGTGTATTGTTTTCTATCCTGTGACTTTTAGTCTATGAATTTCCTTTTGAGTTAAAAGTGTTTCTTGTATACATAAATTTGGATTTTGTTTCTTAATCCACTCTTTCTGTTTCTTTTTATTAGTAAATTGAGGCCTTTTACCTTGATTGATGTAACTTATATGTACTGACTTTGTCATGTTGTCTTTGTTTTATTGGTTATCTCCTTTTTCTCTGTTTGTGTTTGCCCTGCTTAGTGGTTTCCTTCTGCTGTTGTTCTTAGATTTGTAATTATCTTTGTCTCTTTCTAAATTGTCTTTCTGTGCTCTATAGTGTTGGTTTGGTGGTTATGAATTTCTTCAGGTGTTCTTTGTCATGGAAAGTATCTTATTCCTCCTCAATTTTGAAAGGTAGTTTTTTAGGATGCATCAATCTTGATTGGATGTTGTTTTCTTTCAGGACTTGAAATACTCACTCCAAGCCAAATTTTTGTCTTACTAAGACAGGGTGTCACTATGCAGTTCAGTTTGGACTTACCTCTCTTTGTAGCTAAGGCTGGATTCTCACTCACGATTATTCTCCTGACTCAGCCTCCTGAGTACTGGGATTATAGGCATGCACCACCATGCCCAGCTTCCAAACTCTTCTTTGACTTGAAGATTTGTGTTGAGAATTCTTCCATGATTCTGATAGATTTTTCTTAATAGGTGATCTATTTCTTTTCTCTGACAACTTTTACTATTCTGTTCTTGTGCTGAATTTCTGGGATCTTAATTATATGTCTGGGTGAGGAGTTATTTTGCTTATGGTTAATTGGGGTCCTATATGCCTCACTTATCTGTATATCAGATTTTCTTCCTATTCTTGGAAAATTTTCTATTATTTCTATAGTACTCTTATGTCATTTGTATTGACCTCTACCTTTTCATTGACACCTATCAGTCTTGTTCATTTCTCTTTGCATCATCTTACAGCTGTTCAGTTTTTGTTTCTTGGTTCCTTGCTACTTTTTAGCAATCTTTTCTTTCATGATTATAAGCTTCCATCCTATCTTTAAGGTCTGAGAGTCTATCTTCAGCTTCATTTGGTTTACCAGCTTTTAATGGAATTTTTAGTTTGCTGAATATCCTTTGAATCTATTTCATGCATTCTAATTCTGTCTTATATTGTTTATTGAAGTTTTCCTTCATTTTCATATGTTCTTCTATTTTTTAACTACATAGTCTTTACATACACTCAGCATTTGTTTCATGATTTTCATTTCATTTTTTTTAACCAGGGAGATTATTTCTGATCTAATTTCCTCTATAGCTTTATGGAGTTTTTTGTTTAGTTCAGGTGCTATCATTTCAGAAAGTTCAGTTGTGCAATTTCCAATGTCTTCCATTTCACTCTCTCCTGGGTTTGTCCTCTGTGGGCTAGAGGACTGAGCCTGCATCTTGCTCTTTCTTTTTGTCATTTTCCTCTGGGATGAGTGTTGCTGTCCAGGCACCATCCCAATATATTGTACTAGGACTCTGGGCTGGAAAGTGCTTCCATCCTTGGATGCCCACATGGCTGGCTGTGACACAACCCAAATTATGATTCTAATACCTAGCACTGTGATGAGCACAGCTCAAATTCTTTAGGACACAACAACTAGATTGATTGTTCCCTGATGGATGACTGTGGGGCTCTGGGCTGGGCTGGTATTGGCACCTATGGGACCTGTGAAGCTGGCCAGGTGTTCCCCTGATGGATTGCTGTGGGAAGCTGGGCTTGGTAGAGTTGAGATCCTTAGGGGCCCATTCATCTAGCAGGGACACACTCCCAAAATATTACATCAAGACCTTGTGCCTGGCTGGGCAAAGTTCAGAACCTCTGGGACCAACACAGCTAGCTGGGGTACACCTTTAGAGTGTGGCATTGGGGCCTTGCACCTGACTGAGTAGAATTCAGAACCTCCAGGACTCAGACAGCTAGCCAGGGTGCACCTCTAAAGTGTGCTAACAGGGTCTTGCACCTGGCTAGTTGGAGTTCAGAACTCCAGGGATCCATGGAACTATCTGGGATGTGCCCCTAGCCTATGGTGCTCAGGCCATGTGCTTTGATGTGTGGATCTTGAAATCTCCAGGACCCATCAGCTAGGCTGGTAGCTCCCAGATGGATTGCTCCAGGGCTCTGGGCTAAACAGTGCTTGGTACCTCTAGGATTTGTGAGGCTGACTGGGCATTCCTCTTGTGGATTGCACTGGACACTGGGCTGTGCAGAGCTTGGATGGTTCATGCAGCTAGCAAGGATGAACCTTCAGAGTATCCCAAATTATAAGTTTATACAGAGATGAGCCCTGGATTTGTGGCAAATAATCATTCCCTCCTGATGAGCCCTGTTTCACCTAGTCCTGAATTTTCACCTGAGCATTAATAACAAGAACATACTTTGTATAGGTATATCTGCATATTTCAGGAATAAGAAAATAAAAAAAATAGATCTACCATTCTGTAGATTGTAAACCACCTAGAAACTTGCTGTCAACATTTCATGTTGGGAAAATTGACCTGCCTTTGCTGTAAAAGGATCATTCTTTGTTCAAGGACAATGGAATTTTAAGCAAATATATCTCTGTCACATTCATTTTATAGCTTCTTGTTAGCTGTCAAGAAGCATGTTGCCTTTGTTCTCTATCTTTGCTATCTTTTAAGGGCTTATGATCCCCTGACTATGCTCAGTAGACATATTTTATCCCTGACATAATTGATGTTATAAATGTATCTTTATAGAAAATCTAAACTGGCATATTTAAAGGCTTTGCAAGGGATGATTATGGTACTATGCAAACAATTAATGGTCAAGTCACACATCCAGGTGATGGTTTTGTCTCCTGAATCAGAAATCAGGATTGTGTAAGTTCCTAACTATGAGTATGGCCATTAGGAATCTAACCTTTTTGGAACTGAACCTTGTGGTGACATTACTTTTCAGGGTACCTTTCTTGGTTACTTTTCTCTTGTTGCCGAGACAAAATTCCTGATGCCCAAAATTAGGGAAAGAAAGGTTTATTTAGGTTACAATATTTTGGAGGTTCCAGTCCATACTCAGCTGGCTTGAAAGCAGAATGGCATGGCTGAAGGACAACCATTCATGTTGGCTGCAAGCTACAAGAGCAAAAAGGCAAACAGGAAAAGCGCACTTCATTCCCTCCGTTATACTGTATATTGGTTACCCACCCCTAGGTGGGTGCAGCACTCACACTGCCAATCCCAGTGCTAGACAATAAGCCAACAATAAACACTAGATTCAGCTGCCTCCATGATTGCATGAGACTTGGGGGACCATCCAAATACAAACTATAATGGTATCTTCTCAAATAATTTAGAACTTTTATTCAGCTAAGTTTTCATTGGCAAGATGTATATTCATTCAAATTATTTTTTAAAATCCCTGCTTTTAGCATAAATAAATGATGAATTAGCTTCTTTGTTGGAGATTCCAAAGTAAAACTGTTCTGTCTTTTGAGCTAATAATTCTTTACACAGAGATTATGTTTTTGGATGGTATAATAGGCTGTATGATTACTCTGATTGGTAATGGAGTATGAATAGACTGCACATATAGTGTTTAGAACTTCAATTAAAGGCCAACAAGAATGACACTTTTCATCTATATGTAAAACTCCAATTATCCTTTCAAGAGGAATAATCAGACCTGCTCTTCAATCTTTCTTCACTTTTTTATAGATGAAAAAGTAAAGAAAATGAGAGTTGTTCTCAAATATGCTTCACACATTTCCCTTAAACCCAACATTTCCCTTAAAGGAAACAATGTCTCATGTTCTTGTTGCTTCTCAAGACCACACTTTTTACTCTTTTATCAGGTGAAGAAGTGTGTGCATGGGTGTAAGTTAAAGCATTTTTCATTGAAATATAGGAAACATAGGCTATTGCCTCTGAAATTTTAAGATGTTAACAATGATATCTCTAGTTCTGTAAGATCCTAGTAAAGCATTGACTTCTATCACTTGTACTTTACCATTCAGTTACTTGGATAAGTTACTTGGTAAAATCCTTCTTTTATGTGACAGCAGAGAGCAACAATTAGCACAAGGAAATATTTTTATGGGTTCCTGAAAGAGCACCAGATTCCAATATAATATTCTGTGGATTAAGATTTGATTCTTCTGTCTATAATAGAAAGCCAAATGTAATAGTTGTTCAAATATACCATCATACTTGATACTCAACTGATGTGAAACTTGTTGAAATTGGTACTCCATGCATTTTGATGTGAAATTGTAACCCTGTTACTTTATGTTTGTTTAGTACTTTATGTTTCATTAGCACTTAGGGTGCTAGAACTTATTGGTGTCAATTGCCTTATGACTTTCCAGCGAGAAAAAAATGTATTTAAAACTTATTGTTCATGGTCTTCCTCATGCCTCCTCAAACCAACTAATGACAAGTACTAAGGTATACTTGTATTTATTGATTCTCTCAACCAAAAAGAATCAGGAGTAATATAGTCCAGGATTGCTATATCAACTTGAAAAAGTCATTGAGAATGTAGATTTCTACTTTGTGTTCCTTCATCATTTGCATCTGTGTTACATTCAAAATTTAGAAGGATGCTGGAGCACCAGACAATAAATTCTGTACTCTATGGAATAGAGTAGTTAAAGCATGAGATAAATATCATCTTGAGAACAAAAATCAGGAAGAAATGAAACATAAGTCATAAGGTATTGAGTTAGGGAAAATGAAAGAGACACTTTAGGTCAACAGGCTCTTAAACTCTCCTTATCATCAGAAACTAATGTGAGAAGACTTCTTACGTATGTAGATTCATACTTTCCACTCTGGTTATATTAAAATTTATTATTCAGAAGATTAACCAAAAATCTTAATTTTAACTAACCTTTGGATAATTATGATGATTGGACAATGCATTAGTTAGGGTAACACTAGAAGTGTAAAAAGCAGACCCAAAAATGTACAATGGTGCATATATGATAGAAATTTATTGTTTTGATCATATAATGCCCTAGCAACTGATTTTAATTTAAAACCCTGGGATCCTTCAGTTTTAAATTTTTACTAGTTTTAGCATGTGACCTCCAAGGTAACCATTATTATATATCAAGCTTGTGGAATAGAAGGTGACATGGAATATTTGGTGTGGGAGATTTTTATGGTCAGACTGGAACTGATGCATATCACTTCGATTCATATTGCAGTGACTAGAATTCAGATATATAGTTGGACCTAACTTTAAAGGAAACCAGCAAATATGATGACTAGATATATGCTTAGAACAAAAAGGAAAGAGATTTTTCTGTACAGCTACTGTACTCTGGCATAGGAAAGTACAGCTATAGAGCTGGGCTCAGAGATATGTGACTTGTGCAGTTACACAGGACTTGTACTTAGAAGTGACCCCACACTTGAATTAATCATCTTCTTTTATGATATTGAAGTTACTAATACCTTTGACAAAGGAAACCCACATTTTCATTTTATACAGTCCTATTGAGATTGGGAAAGAAGAGTTTAGAGTATGAACAGAGCCAAAGGAGTTTGTCACAGTGTGGGAATTTGGAGCACTAAGCAGGCATTATACTTTAGTATTCATTTATAAACCAGTGTTGACTACCAAAAAGCCCTCTTTCAGGGGACTTCCCCATTCTTCATTTTTTATCAGTGACTTAGATGTTATATGAAGTATACTTATCATATTGTCCAACATGGAGAAGGTGGGAGGGTCAATTCTTTGGAGAAAATAATTCTTACTCAGAAAAATCTCAGTACTTTGGAATGATGGGTTGAAATTAACCAGATGACAGTTAATCAGAAAAAAATGTAAAGTTTTTTCATTCAGATCCAAAAATCCAACTGCAAAAGTACAATCTTGGGATTTTATTTGGCTAAATGCATGATAAAAGTGACAAGGATGCCAAAAATTGCAATTTCATTATAGTCCACATCACAAAAATCTAAAGCCCAGAAAAATAGAAGTGTTGGTTCTACTACACTTTAGCTGACATTTTAAATTATATGTTCAATTTATTGTGCCATATTTAAAGGCTTATTGACAGATCATATTGTGTCCAAAAAGGATTTCTAAGATGGAAAAGGGCTTTATAAAACATGTCACCTAGGAACAATGAACAATTGAAGGAACCAGGAATGTTTAAATTGGAAAGAAGATTTTCAAAAGGTCAGGGGGTGAAAGAGATCAAGAAATTTTCCAGCAAATATTTTAGTAATTGGTATACAGAAGGCAAAATAAATTTATTCCTTTATGCCAGACTGTAGAAATACAACTAATGGATAAAATTTACAAAGATACCTTTTTGCCATATATAAAGAAGACATTTTAATAAAGTTTTTCAAAAGTAGAAATGACAGACCTTGTGAGGTACTGAGCTTGTAAAAATGTTGTCAGATCAAGACAATAATTGGAATTCTGTAAGATGTTATCTCATTACTACATGGGAGGACTAGAAATTTCATAAGATTCTGTAGGATATGTATTGTTGAAATGATGTAAATTTATCAGAACTCTGTTAAGCTTATACTGTACATCACAAAGATTGTGGAATCAGCTTGCATAAATTCCTTAATTGCAACTCTTAGAATTATATGACCTGAGGCAAGTCATGTAACTTTAAGTGCCTCAAGTTTTGTATGTAAAATGTACCTAATAATAGTTTTTTTCATACGTACACTTTTTGATAGCATTGAATAAATACCTAGGACCTTGGGATAGTACCTGTCTTCTAGTAAGTTGTATTTAAGTATGGTACACTGCATCATTATGTTTCAGAAATGTAGTTGGTGATTCTTCTCCCTTTTATTCAAAGAATATAGCCTTTCATTCAAGTTCAATATATTTTATACTAAACATTAAATGGAGTACTGTCATATAAAAATAAAAAAAAAATGTTTAAAATATTGGGCAAGCAACTAAAATGGTCTTGTGTGTATTTTCCTCAGGCAAGAATGGCATGAGATACATATATCTCTGTGACATATTTTAAGAAACTGTGATGTAAAGGGGATAATTTTATATACATCTGAAAGCATCTATATTTCTTATTTTTATTCCTGATAGTAACCCTACAACAGCAAAGAGCAGTTAACATCTCCACTTTGCAGACTAGGAGCCTAACCAATAGAAAAGGTATCTGAATTGTCCAAGATCATGCTGTGCCTTATTAGTGGAGGCAATATTAGAGCACAGGTCTCAAGTTTTAGCTCATGACTCAGAGGTACACCATATAGCTATTTAATTGCTTTTTGACTACCCAATCTATAGAAGACACTATATTAAGTTGAAGTAGGTTCTTTTAATCTACCAATAATTTACCTACCTATTTCCCAGAAAAACTGACAGGTGGTTGAAACTCCAGCTACCCAGTTTAATGCCATTTCGGTTTTGGAAGAACTAGGCAAGGTCAGTAAAGTCAGTGTTTTAGCCTAAGTATAGTATATACACATATATTATTGTAACACATGTGCCACTTCACCCATTTTTATGCATTGTTTTGGATGATTTTTTTAGCTTGTAGAGAACAAATCGGTCCCCTTACTAAGGAAAGAGCTGGACATATGGAGTTATAGAACTATATCTCTATGGAAAATTATTGTCATGGCTCATGATATTTAAAATTTTAATTTTTGAAGGGAGTGATACTTGTTTCCTTAATGTGAGTGACTTGCATATCCATCCTACTCCAACTTTCCTTTAGTATCCCATCCTTGTCATTTCAAACTTCCTCTCCTTGTCATAACAATTTTCAGTCATTTATTCACTATAGGGTAATTAATTGGATTTTTCCCTAGGGGGGACTAAAATTCAATATTCTCACCAACTGGCAAGTCAAAAATATTTTCTGTCATTTATTGAGAACTAAAGTACTAAATTATGAACCAGTATTTTGTTTAGCATTTTAAAAGCATGACATTATTTAATCCTCATGATAGTCCCCAAAAGTGAATATTATTATCATCCAGTTATGCACTGAGGAAATTTAGTCTCAAAATAGATTGAAAATCATGATTAAAGTCCAACAACAAATAGACTGAATTCAAACTCAGGCATTCTTAATACAGAGCCTGTTTCCAACCTCAACACTACAGAGTTCTGTGTCCTAGATAGTATGTGGCAGATATTTTTGAAAGTTTGGAGATTTTTTCTGTATAAAATCATAACATATAAGTAGTCATCTGCTCTGAATTAGGGTAAGGTCAGCTCAATGCTGATTTCCAAGGTTTGGACAGACAAAGTGAGGGAGCACAAAGAGATTTAACTGTCCCAGGAACTGAAATTCTGTACTCAAGAACTAAACACTATTACTTTCTTCTTTGAGACTGCTAGAAAATAAAGGTTTATAGATTAGTGAGCTCTAGCTGTCAAGCTCATGAAAAATATTGATGGGAAGGCAGCCCATAGGCAAAGATCCTAAGGCATGGATATGTAACTAACCTGTCAGGCCAAAAGCACAATAGTAAACTGAGTTCCTTAATTCAACAACAGGCACCAGGAGTATTTTCCTTGGTTTGAACCTCTGGGTAAACATCCCCCACAGAACTTACTTGAAAAGCCTTTTAATCTCTTACAAATCAAATGACCTGACCAGTTTTTGACAAAAATACTCTCAGAGAAAGTGCATGTTTGCTGTGGAAACATCCACAGACACCAGATCAATTTGGCAGAAGCCCAGGGTGGCTTGAACACCTGGATTTCCATCGATACTAGAATGTTTTGCAGAGGAACTGTCATTCTGGAACAGGGAATGGAGTGGGGAGCAGGTGGCAGGTGTTTTTGAAAGTTGCTAGAGATTTCCTATGACATTGAAGATAGAGATCCAATTAGAGGGAGAGGGAGAGGGAGAGGGAGAGGGAGAGACAGATATGCTTTCCTGTCAAAGCATTAGTCTAACATATGTCTTTCCAATTCTCACTCAACTTCTGCTTCTGAATATTGGACCTAAAATTTCTTGACAAGGCTAAATCAGGAAATGAATTACCATAATAGCTTAGGATGTGTTTATCTTATCAGAAAGAATGGAGCTATCTTTAAAGTTCCATGGTTTTAGGGAAATTTTATGAGTTTGACTCAAAAAGGTGAGGCACCTGTTTTGGAAAACTTGTACTCCAGTTGGAAAAATTTCTAAGCTTTCATATCTCGGTTTTGGAAGACAACAATTTTACCTTTATAATCTCCCAGTTGGAATTAATGAGATAATGGAAAGGAGGAAATATTTTGTAAATTCAATGATATTTTTTACCTTTCTTTGATTTTTGTGCATCCAATAATCACATCATGAAATAGCTTATATTTCCTCCTTGGAACTGTGAGTAGCCTTAATTAGCTTAATTTCAAAATCAATTCCAACATCATGGATCATGAAACGATATTTAATCAATTAAATTAGTGCACATCAATATTATGAAGACAGAGAACAAGCTCCCAGAGAGCTGTTGTATGGGAAATTAATCAAGATTTCTAAGGGCCATGTCCTGACTTCAGTGATGAAAATGAAAAGTAAAACTATTTTCAGATATGCTGGTACAATTCGGTTAATTTAAAGTACTATTATATATTCATTCTAGAGTGATTCAGGGTGAAAAATCCCAATTTTAAGGCCAGATAGACATAGTTTTGAATTACAGCTCTGCCACTTGTGCTAGCTGGGTAAACTTGACCAAGTTATTAACCTCTCTAAATATTAACTTCCACAGTAATAAAACAGGAATAATAGTAGTCTTCATATCATAGCAATGTTGTGAGGATTAAATAAGATTGGAAGACTCCTGAATAGCAGTCAGCATAATGAGATTTAAATCCTAGTTCTGGCCTTTAGTCTCCAGAGGTTAGTTCTTAGATGAATAATTTAACTTATTGAACTCCAGTTTCCACATCTGCAAAGTATAAATAGCACTTCGCAATTTATAGGTTTTTGATTGGCTATTCTTATGCAAACAAATGAGTTACTAATAATCATCAAAACAAATCTGGAATTAGCTCACATTAAAGATTGTAAAATGATAATACCTTGTGATTGACATCAAGTCTTTTGTCTACTGTAGACGCTGAACGAGGCAAGTCCTTATGTTAGAATGATTCTCCACTTAGGAAAACAATTTCTTCCTGAGTTCTAAATATCACATTGTGATTAATGTCCACCAAAAGTATATTGTTAAAATTAGAATTTATTATTATCATAAACATTTAAAAGACATTACTTATTTAACTTTCACAGTTGTCTCCTGCTCTCATTAGAGGATATTAGCACATCCCACAGCTAAACTGGCTTAAGTGATATTTTTCTTTTTCTAACGCTTTTGCCTTACAAAACATGTTGAAAGGCTATGAATACCTTATGAATCTGACAACCATAAACAAATAATTAAGCTGAAAATACAGCTATTAAGATGCATCTTATTTAAGTAGCTTTCTTTATGGACTTCAGTTTGAAATACAAAAAATAATTTACAAATTGGTGTGTATGAAATGAGGCCAGTAAAGTTAATTTCATTAAAATAAAACACATGCAATGTATTTTGTTCCATATAACTACCAAATTGCCATATCCCATTTCTTTAAATTATACTTGTATTTTACTTGATTGCATCTTGTGGCATAGTGCTAGTCATGGGCCCAAATTTTTCTACATTCTAATATATTAGGAATTATCATTACTAATTACCTGACATTAAAATATGGACATTATCCTGGATTATCCAGTTAGGGCCTACATAGCACAAGGGAACTTAAAAGTGGAAGAAGGTAGCAGAACAGGTTAGGATGGTATAACTTGAGAAGGATTCAGCATTCTCTTGCTGGCTTTATGCATCAGAATAGCCGAAAGATGAAGAAATATGGACAGTATCAAGAAGCTGGAAAAAAAGAAATAAATTGTCTCCTGGAACCTTTAGAATAGTACACAAACCTTACCAAGTTGTAATTTAAATTTTCTTTTATTTTAAAGAGAATAAAGCAAAAGAGGACAGATCTGAGCAAATCAGAACAGAACAATGTAAGCAACACAGCACTTCACAACAAGGCAATCGGATATTAACAGTAGCTATCATAATGTCTCTTTCTTTGAAATAGTTGAGCTTAGCCTTACACACAATAATGTCAAACATAACAAAATAGAATAAAACCACTCAAGAAAATGAAAGTATTGGCTGGGGATTTAGCTCAGTAGCATAAGCGCCTCCCTGGCAAGTGCAAGGTCATGAGTTCAATCCCCAGTACCGCAAAAAAAAAAAGAAAAGAAAATGAAAGTATTGCAAGGCATTCTGAACCAAATAACCGAAGATGAACAATGGCTACTATATTATCTCATTTTCCATAAAAAATTGTTTATATTATCATACATAAAAATCCAATAAGGCAATGTGATAGAACAATGGTAATAGAAAAAAGGCATGGGAGGACTTCAGAGCAACATGATATTAAATCAACAATGGCTGCCATGTTGTCGTTTCTTCAAAGTAACTATTTATGCCATCACATATAATAAGATCAAACAAAACAGAATAAAACCATTCCAAACAATGAATGAAAACATAAGACTTCAAAGCAATATAATGGTGAACCATGATTACCATAAAATCTTCTGTACTCCTAACATTTCTTACATTAGGGAGATTATAAGGTATTTATACATGTGAATTTGATTTATTTCACTTATGAATATGGATACAAGTTGCATCCATTTATTTATAAATATCTCAATGTGATCATTCTTTGTAGCTGAGTAGTACTCCATTGTATAAAAGTACCACAATTTTTTATCCATTCCCCAGTTGATAGGCACTTAGGTTGTTTCCAAGATCTGGCTATTACAAATAGTGCTGCTATAAACTTGGGTGCACATATATCACTGTGGTAAGATGTTTTCAGTTCTTCTGGGAACATGCCTAAGATTGGAATAGGTGGGACCTCCAATCGCAGCTTTTTGAGGAATCACCAGATTGAACTCCACAGTGGTTGCACCAATATACACTCCCACCAACAGTGCCTCTTTTTCATCAGCCTCTCTAGCATTTGTTGTTGGTAGTTTTGTTGATCCTGGCCATTCTTTCTGGAGTGAGATGGAATCTCTGTGTGATTTTCATTTGCATTTCTCTAATGACCAATGATGATGAGCATTTTTTCATGTATTCATTTGCCATGCATATTTTTTCATCTGAGAACTGTGTGTTCATCTCAGATGCCCATTTTTGTATTGAGTCTTTGAATTTCAGGTGTCTGATTTTTCTTAGTTCTTTATAAGTTCCAGACAGAAGTCCTTTGTCTGAGGGACAGTTCACTAAGATTTTTTCCCAGTTTGTGGGTTTTCTTTTCACTCTGCTAGAGATTTCTTTGGACATGCAGAAACTCTGTAGTAAA
>PVLA01015358.1:0-25671 GCA_004027455.1 Hydrochoerus hydrochaeris
CTAGTTGCCCGTCTTTGGCTGCCTGTAGGACAGCGCCTGTCTTGGGTCAAGGACTCTTCATATGAACCCAACCAGGCCTTACCCATCATGGGCCTGCAGGACAGCAATAGGTCCTATGCCTGTCTTAGGCGGCCAGTGGCGTAACATATGTGTCCTAGTTGCCCGTCTTTGGCTGCCTGTCCAGTGTCTCAGGGCAGTTGTCTCACAGGAACCCCGCAAATCCTCCTCCATGAGCTCTCCCACCCAAAGCTCCCGCATAAACTCTCTCACACTACTCACAGAAGGCAAAACCATACAACCAGTCCTCACAAAGGGGTTATCTAGAGGGCCTCCAGCAACCCCCCTGGAGTCTCCACCCTCGACTCTATATTGAGCATTACGTAAAAACATACACATGTGAACTACACAAATTACAATTATCAGTACAAAACATTCCAAGATCCCCACGCCCAATTCCCACATGCGGTGTCCTTTTCCTGGAGAAGTGATTGTCACAAGGCGTGGATGGACTAGGACGCGGCATGGACAGAAAAGGGTGCCGCACCTCCTGCCTTGCTTTTGTTGCTTAGAATTGCCTTTGCTATTCTAGGTTTCTTCTGTTTCCAAATGAATTTTAGTAGTGTGTTCTCTAGATATGTGAGGTATGTCAATGGTATTTTGATTGGGATTGCGTTAAATCTATATAACACTTTTGGGAGTATAGCCATTTTCACAATGTTGGTTCTTCCTAACCAAGAGCAAGGAATGTCCTTCCATTTTCTAATGTCCTTTTCAATTTCCTTTTTCAGTGTAATATAATTTTCAGCATATAGGTCTTTTACATTTTTAGTTAGGTTGATTCCTAAGTATTTCATTTTTTTTAGATGTTATTGTAAAGGGCGATATTTCCATAATTTCTCTCTGCTAGTTCTTTGTTTGTGTACAGGAATGCTATTGATTTTTGAGCATTGACTTTGTATCCAGCTACACTACTGAACTTATTACCTCTAGCAGTCTTTTAATGGAGTTTTTTGGGTCTTCTAGATAGAGTATCATGTCATCTGCAAATAGTGATAATTTAATTTCTTCCTTTCCTATCTTTATCATTTTTATTTCTCTCTTGTCTGATTGCTCTGGCTAGTGTTTCCAGAACTATGTTGAAAAGGAGTGGTGATAGTGGACATCCTTGTCTTGTTCCTGATTTTAAAGTGAAAGCTTTCAGTTTTTGTCCATTTAGTCTAATGTTGGCTGTTGGTTTGTCATAGATGGCCTTTATAAGGTTGAGGTAGATGCCATGTATTCCAAGTTTCTGAAGGGTTTTTGTCATGAACATGTGTTGGACTTTGTCGAAAGCTTTTTCTGCATCTATTGAGATGACCATGTGGTTTTTGTTTTTGGCTCTGTTGATGTGGTGTATTGCATTTATTGATTTGTGTATGTTAAACCATCCCTGCATTCCTGGAATGAACCCCACTTGGTCATGATGTATAATCTTCTTGATGATTTGCTGCATTCTATTTGCCAGTATTTTGTTGAGAATCTTTGCATCAATGTTCATTAGTGAGATTGGCCTATAGTTCTCTTTTTTGGTTGAATCTTTCTCTGGTTTTGGTATCAGAGTAATACTTGCCTCCAGGAATGGTTTAGGGAGGATTGCTTTTTTCTCAATTTCATTGAAGAGTTTAAGGAGTACTGGCATCAAATCTTCTCTAAATTTCTTGTAGAATTCAGCTGTGAATCCGTCAGGACCTGGGCTCTTCTTTGTTGGTAAGTTTTTAATTACATTTTCAATTTCAATAGCTGATATTGGGTTGTTCAAGATTGCTATATCTTCTTGGTTGAGCTTTGGTAGTTCATATTTTCTAGAAATCTGTCCATTTCCTCTGTGTTTTCCACTTTATGTGAGTAAAGATTTTCAAAGTAGATATTCATGATCTTTTCAATTTTCATGGGATCTGTAGTAATTGCTCCTTTTTCAGTTCTTATTGCATGAATTTGGGTTTTTCTTTCTTTCTCTTGATAAGGTTAGCTAGGGGTTTGTCAATTTTATTTATTCTTTCAAAAAACCAGCTTTTTGATTCATTAATTCTTTGTATTGTTTTTTTAGTTTCAATTTCATTGATTTCTGATCTAATCTTTACAATTTCCTCTCTTCTCTGAGCTTTGGGTTTAGCTTGCTCTTCTTTTTCTAGATGCTTGAAATGTTGCATTAGGTTGTTTATTTGTGCTTGTTCTGTTTTCTTGATATGACAGATTATTGCTATATATTTCCCTGTTTAGACTGCTTTCATTGCATCCCACAGATTAAAGTATGTTGTTTCTATATTTTCATTGAATTGTAGATATTGTTTTATTTCTTCTTTAATTTCATCTGTAGCCCACTGGTTGTTCAAAAGGCTGTTATTTAATTTCCATCTATTTATGCAGGTTTTACAATTTCTTTTGCCATTAATTTCCAATTTCAGTGCACTATGGTCAGATATTATGTATGGTATGATTTCAATACCTTTGCATTTACTTAAGAATGTTTTATGGGATAATATATGGTCTATTTTGGAGAACGTCCCATGTGCAGCTGAGAAGAATGTGTATTCTGATGTGGTTGGGTGGAACACTCTGTAAACATCTACTAAGTCCAATTGCTCACAGGGGTGATTCAGTTCTGTTATTTCATTGCTGACTTTTTGTCTAGTTGATTTATCTCTTTGTGACAATGGGCTGTTAAGATCTCCTGCTATAATTGTGTTCTTGTGTATTTGGTTTTTCATGTCCATTAGTATCTGTCTTATACGGTTGGGTGTTCCTGCATTTGGCGTATATATATTTATAATTGTTAGTTCTTCCTCTTGAATTTTACCACTAACAAGTATGTAGTGACCTTCTCTATCTCTTTTAATCATTTTAGATTTGAAGTTCATGTTGTCTGCCAATAGAATAGCTACCCCTGCTTTTTTCTGGGTTCCTGTTGCATGGAATATTGTTTTCCATCCTTTGACTTTTAATCTATGAGTTTCCTTTTGGGTCAGATTTGTTTCTTGTATACAGCATATTGTGGGATCCTGTTTCTTGATCCATTTTGTCAATCTATTTCTTTTTAAAGGTGAATTGAGGCCATTTATATTTATGGATAGGACTGATATGTACTGGCTTGACTTTGCCATGTTATGTTCCAGTTGTTTCTTTCTGCTTTTCTTCTTATTTAATTGCTTATCCTACCTGGACGTTTCTTTCTGTTGTTGTTTTGGGGATTGTCGTCATTTTTATCTCTGTCTAGTATGTCTTTCAGTACTCTTTCTAGGGTTGGTTGGTGGACATGAATTTCTTCAGTTGTTCTTTTTCATGGAAGTATCTTGTTTCTCCATTACATTTGAATGAACTTTTGCTGGGTACATCAGTCTGCATTGAAGGTTGTTTTCTTTCAGGGCTTGAAATACCTTTCTCCAAGCTCTTCTTGATTTGAGGGTTTGTGCTGAAAAGTCTGCCATGATTCTAATGGGCTTTCTTTGATAGGTACGTTGTGTCTTTTCTCTGACAGCTTTTAATATTCTGTTTTTATGCTATATGTCTGAGATCTTAATTATTATGTGTCTGGGTGTGGATTTATGTTGATTGTGACTATTTGGTGTTCTGTATGCCTCACTTATCTGCATATCAGATTCTTTCCCCATGTTTGGGAAATTTTCTGCTATTATTTCTGCAAATACTTTATGTATGTCATTTGCCTGGACTCCTGTATGTTCGCTAATGCCCATTATTCTTATATTGTTGTTCTGGGCATCATCATGAAGCTTCTGGATTGTCATTTCATGCTGCTTTGTTATTTTTAAAAGTTCTCTCCTTTCCTGATCACTAACTGTGATCCTGTCCTCAAGGTCCAAAATCCTATCCTCAGCTTCCTTTAGGCGGTTTTGCATGCTTTCAATAGAATTTTTTGTTTCTTGGATGTCTTTTTGAGTTTGTTTCATGAATTCTGCTTGTTTTCTGTATTGTTCATTCAAAGTTTCAATCAGTTTACCATGCTCATGTACTTTTTTTTCTCTAGTTCTTCTTTAGCTGCATTCAACAACTCCTTTACTAAAGTTGTTATTTCTATCTTTACATGCGATACTACTTTTAATTTGATTTCCTCTATAGCCTGATGCAGTTTTTTTTTTATTTCACTGGCTATCTTTTTGGAGATTCCTGGTGTGTTACTTTTACGGTCCTCTATTTCAATGTCTCCTATATTTGCTTCTGGTGAACTTTATGTTTGAGACTGCATTTTGCTTTTTCGTTTTGTCATTTTCACTCTGCCTGGTGTTTTCTATGTGTAGGAGGGGATCACACACACTATTTTCAGACACACCATAGTCTTACAGTTACTTGGAGGGGGTTTTACTACTGGCCCTATTTATCCCCTGTACGCCTCTATTTTAGGGGTCTACTCACCACATTGATAGAGTCAATCCAGTATAGTCCAAAGTTCACCACCTGGGAGCAAAGTTCCAAATTTTCTCACACTAACTGGATCGTGCTGAGATATTCTGATGTTCCAGGTGGGAGGGCGGGTCCACAGTTAGCAGTCTAGGGCAGTTTTCAGTCTTTGTCTGGCCTCCTCGATGTTCCTATGTTCCCGGTGGCAGGGCAGGCCCTTGGTGGTGGTTCAGGGCAGCCTTCGGTTCAGGGAATTCTTGACAAAAAAGTGCTGTTGACTTGGGGGAGAAAAGATCTGGGCCTTAAGGATTTTCTGTCTTTTTGAAAAAGTGTTGAAACTAAGGATTAATTAGTACTTTGACTTTGTCTAACAGGGCCTGAGGTATCTGGTGGGCCCCAGCAGAGTGAGAAAATCAGAGTAGGGCCCAAGTGCAAGGTGTGGGCTGCAAGTAGAGGAGAGGCAAAAAGAGAGTACATGAGCTTTTTACCAATCAAGTTGATGCTGTATAGTTAGTCTATAATTTGCAGGTGCTACCTTGTTGTCTCATGTTTTTTTAGAGTTTGATGGGGTTTACTATAATTTTGATCCTTGTATTTTATATTCACTGGTATTGGTAGTATAAAAATTCCTAATTTTGATGCAAGAGCAATACTTCATTTGAAAACCAAACATGGAAAAATTTTGATTATTATTTGTTAGACTTTCTTTGGCTAAATATAAAAATTTATTATTCAAATCATGGCATATAAAACTATCTTTTCCTCATATAACTTAAATATGAGTAACTGATGAAAGCAACTAAGTCAGCTAGATACATGGTATATGTAATATTAGATGAAGAACAATAGTTATTACTAAGATGATTAATATAGTGCATAATTGTATGGCATCAAAAATTGTAAATAGAAATCAAGTTTACAGGTGTGTATTTCCTGTGGGGCTTTCTTGTTGCTATCCTGGCTCACTTCTAAAATTGTACTATAGTTAGAAGTTTTATAAGTTGTAATAAAATTTGAAAGACACAATTATTAGATCTAAATGTTATGGACTTTTTCTAGGAATTAGATACTTCAAACATTTTTGGCAATGTTATTTTTTGAACAACTGCATTTATATTGCCTCATCTTATTTTAAAATATTTTAAGTGTTTAAAAATGTATTTTATTTCTTTACTTTTATGTTATTTTATGATCGTATCAATTATTGAACCTAAATTAGTTTCATTTGGCAGGATTTATCTAGTGGATCACATATTAAATTTATAACAAATTGTGTATTTCCAGATTCTTGTGCATTTTAATCTCTCTATGTGTTCAGGAGGAATAATAATATATAAATCTTTTTAATAAAACCTGATTAAGATGAAATACTTACAAGAAAGGTAAATATAAAAGCTTAAGTTTTACTTAAAACAATGTGTTGCTGGAATAAGTAATAAACTGCAGCCATGTGAATTTTAAATTTCCAGTATTTGATTCCTGTCTGCCTTTCAGTAAAACAGTAGCTGTGTCTATGCCATTGTTAATGTTTTTGTTTTATACTACTGACATATTTATTTTCAGAAATATGATGAGCAGAATTAGAGTTTTTGAATAAATGATTCTGCCGTGAATTTTCCTGTTACATTTTTTTCATTCTGTAAATATTTATTTTTTCTTTTTTCTTTAGATATTTATATATGGACTTTTCCTTAGTTCATTTTTCTTTTCCAGTTGTCTACTATATAGAAATTTCTGTCCTCTCTTAAACTTTTCTTTCTTTTCTTTACCCAAATTTTACTTGTATTCCTTTTAGTCCTTCCTGTAGATGAAACCTTTTAATCAAATCATTTATGGATATATTTTTCTTAAACTTTCATAGAGAATTTAGGGTTAACTGTGGTAAAACCTGGTTTCTAGGGAATATATTTGTACTAAGATTGTTTTTGAAGGTGGATTTATCAAAACTATAATTGCTTTAAGAATAGAATATATATATTCAATAATTTATAAAGTAGCACTAATACTCAATTTTTTCATACTTTATTGAATTATGACATCCAAAATTGTGTATTTTATTAAATGTATTAGATCTTTCATTAATTGGAAATTTAATGTTTATTTTCCCTGTTAAAAATACATAGAAATTAGAAAAATTTGTCTGCCTGAATTTTCTTCCTTTTCCATGCAGCATCAACTCAGATAGATTTAGCCTGATTTGTTGCTGTTGATTTTGGAGAGCAGGATTTTTTTGTACCAGGGATTGAACTCATAACCTCATGCTTGCCAGGCAGGCGCTTATGCTGCTGAGCTAAATCCCCAGGCAAGAGAGCAGGATTTTTATACTGTCACAAAGCAATTGGTACCCAATGCATTGTGTAAATAAAATATGCTGGCAAAATATTTTTTGAGTTTTTTAAATAAATCTTAGACAAATTTTCTGATGACTTTGGTGCACATGTGCTTCCACTTAACACAACCTATGTCTCTGAAAAAAAAATCTTTCCATTCTGAAAATATTTCAAATAAGAAGATTTGAGAGAAAATTAAATCCTAAAGGAAGGCTACTCAAATCTTATGGCTCTTTATAACCCATCCCTTAAAGAGAGCAAGGTATGGGGGCAGGGTCCTAATTAAACACTAGAACATAAATCTTGAAGACTTTTGATCCTTTTTTTGTGATGTGGACCCTGTAGGAATTTCCTTTTAACAGAGATCATTGTCATAAAAAAACACAAAACAAAAGCATACACACACACACATGAATCAAGATAGGATCCCTTTGTTAATCCATTATTTTAAATTCAGTAATGTCTTTATAAATCCTTCATCTACACTGGTAATTTTTCTAAATGAGCTTATTTAAGTGGGATGCATGATTATTTATTAAAACAGAGCTTGTACTATGAGAAAGCATTTGTAGAGATTTTAAACTTTCTTACAGTATTCTTGTTTTAAGACTTTGAGTTTATCAGTAAGAAAGCTTGTGTCTAATCACTGAAAAACAGTAATGTGTTGAGGGAAAAAATCTTGAGAGTAATACAACTCCAGAGCTATACAAATGTTATTTATTCCCCTATTTACCAATTAAATGTAAGTGAATTACTATCAAAGACAACAACAAACTAAACTTGAGAAAATTCACAAAGGAAGCATTTTCTTAAAAGCCCTGTTTTTTTTAAAAAGAGAAAATTTCTATGTAAATAATTTTAAAATTTTAAAACATTTATTTTACTTTTTTGTTATTCAATATAAGTTTATTTTACCTGATCTATAAAAATGTTAAAATTGTATGTTACTTCATAAATTTAGAATAAATTTATACTGAACAATGTTATAAGGTTATCTAACACTTGACCATACTCAATATCATTATCAGTAGATTTATAAAGCATCTCAAATTGTTCCAGAATGCAATTTCTCCCTCTGTCTCTGTATATCAGTGTACCTTACCTATACCTCTATGTCTATTTGCCTAGAAAATTCAAATACAGTAATTCTTCTGCAGACATTAGGATATTCAGTTTTTAATAAATCAATGCAAGTTAACACTATGGAAGGAGACATTTTCACTTTTTTTTCAAACTTGCAGTGTAAAGTGGTTGGAAACTATGTCTGAACTGTCTTGAAGTAGAACTGGGTGGTTTACATAAGGAAGCATGGTTATGGCAACATGACCACCAACACTTACTGCTGATAGCCACAAATGTGAACGATGATGGTAGTTAGAATTCTGAAGCACTGACACTACCACAAAGTATATCATTTTTTTCTAACTCAACTAAAATTTTTACTTTTGGACTTTAAGTTTTATAAGGCATCATCTATTCCAAAATGCTATAAATTATCAACCCTCTTTACTTTGATTAATGATACATTTTCAGAGTGATGAATTATTTTAAAGTGTAAGTTGAAGATAATATCATTCTAAGGGCAAAAAAAAGTTAAGGTGAGAATTTAGAACAATTAAAAGATGAAATCCTGCCACACACGGTGCAGTGAAAGATGTAGGACAATCTGGAGATGCTGGCAGAAAATCACAGTCTTTGACTCTATTTAAAATTCTATCCCACAGTGAAATATATGATTTACTATGTGTCCTGAGGTTAATTTGGTTTGATTTTAAAATATTTTTAACATGTAGAACTGTTATACAGGTAATTTTATACATTTCAATTCTTTTTTCCTCTTGCTGATACCTATTAGTACTGCTAGATATACACTTTCATATTTACAAGATGAAAATTCTTTGACCCGAGTTTTAAAATTTAAAACTATTTTATTAATACACAGTACATATTATACTTAAAATCTTTAAGTATTGTGACATAATTTTGTTCACTGCTTATTACTTAAAATGATAAAATTAAGTGAAAATTTGCATGCATGTTGCAAATCTAAATGTTTTCTTTTAAATACAAACAAAAGGTATCAGGAATATGTTCTCAACTAATAATGGCTGTTATCTCTAGGGCTTTCTGTGTATGAATTAGGAGGACCCTACACGTCCTACATTTTAATATGTTGTGACTGTAACTGAGTTTACATACTTGGTGAAAGATAAGAATTAATAGGAATAAAAAACCCAAAAAACCTCAACTGTCTAATTCTTGAATAGACAAGGATGTACAGAATTATAGTTTTGTTGGATGTTTCTAAAATGAATGAACAATATTCAAATCTATTAGATAAAATGTTTATTATGTTGTTTCAGAAAACCATGAGTAAACTTCATAGGCTAATTTATCAGAGAAATGGAGTTAGACTAGAAAGTTAGGAAGAAGACTTGAATATAATTGACCTATGCCTTCTGAATTTTGGATTCTTTGTCCATAGAATGGAAATCATAAGTGTCTGACTTTTTGCATGACTTAAAATAAGGAAAAATATAAATACACAGTCTTACAGTAAAATAATATTTAAATGTATTAGGTCCTAGGAAAAAACATACATATTTATTGGCATTTTACTTATTTCAGTCATCTATTAATTTAACAGATTAAGATATTCATATATAAAATTTAGTTTTATGAATTATTCATAAATTTCATTGTATTTTTAGCATTAATTTAATTTTTGCCATTTCCAAGTTCTTTTAGTTATGCTACCTAAAACTATTATTAATTTGTTGAAATACTAATAGCAAGATTAATTTTAAGTAAAGGCTAATCATTGTTTTGTGTTATTTAAATAAACATACACTTGATAATTCCTATTTTACTAACTCCATATACAATTTAAATATTTTCCATATACTCCATATACAATTGTATGTATAATTGTATATATCCATATACAATTACTGACTCCATATACTATGGATTTTGATATTTTATAAGTATAAAATTTAAAAAACATTGTAAATGCCTTTGAAATTAATGGAATTTTATTTTAAGCAATTTGAAATCAGGCTTATGTTGCTTATGTTGCTTTACTATACTTTAAAATTTGGCAATGTTGGAACAGATACCATGAGTCTACACAATATGGACAGTAATATCTGTATGTAGGTCACATTTATCATATTTGTGTAGGTATTTTATTAACTCAGTGTCATACTTGAACATGACTAGTTAATATTCACTGTTTTTTTTTCCAGAGGCAGACTCCAGTGAATTTTAATAGATTTTCAAAAGGTCATAACTGGAAAGTTTCAGTGTAATTGTGGCTATTGAAATTGGTGACTAGATGAAAACTTTGAAATACATGTACATACCTACAAGTACAAAATAATTACTTCCAGATCCTTGCTGTGTTTTTTCTGATTTGAAGACTTTTGCTAAGAGAATATGTATTTCTTATCTTCATAATGCCAGGTCCTCACAGAGCCCTGGAAGTTCCTGGCTCTTCCCCTCAAATTTCAATTCAAGCTCAGATGAGATCCTCAGGCAGATGAGAGCAGTTGCTGAGAGGAGATTTTTCAGAGAACAGTCTTCCCCAGATTTACCTGTTCTCAACAACTCTTCTGAAACATGTCCAAAATAATTTTAAATTTCTCTTTCTTGGTTACTTACTTTAACTATGTAATACTTCTCCTTCTGCCCACATTTTGTTATATACTATTTCTCAGGCAGTGTAGCAGCCATGTAAAACTTTCCCTTTTTAAACATGAGTTTTTCTTTTGTGAGCTTATGTGTTATGATGGGTTAGGCAGAAGCCAAAAATGATGTGAAATTCACATAGTGCTGATGAGGGGCCTCTCAGCAGTTTAAATCTTACAAAGGCTGGTTGATTCATAACGTTAGGAGAAGGAAGGTTCAGGGAAGGATTTCTATACCTGAGGGAGTAACTTGGCGTGATTCAAGAAAGAGAAGTAGGCATCTGCCAGGCCCAGACAATGGAAGAGAGAAGGCCTTCCTGCAAGTAAAACTTCAAAGCAAACTTCTACAGTAACCACCTTGGAGCTGACAAGGGCACAGCAGATGTAGGCACTTCCTGATGCACACATTTGCATAGTGCATGCTTTCTAAAGTTGTTTTACCCAAGGAGTACTCATTACTGCTTTCTCAGGTTCCTCGTGCATAGCAACTCTGTGCACAAAATGACATTAACTTATCTGGTGCTCACATAGTGGACATAGTGGAAAGGCTATGAGTCATTAGAACTGTAGCCAGCTAGGCTCACTTTTTTTTTTTTTTTCCGGTACCGGGGATTGAACTCAAACCTTGCACTTGCCAGGCAGGTGCTTATGTTGCTGAGCTGAATCCCCAGCTAGGCTCACTTTCTAGCTCTGTCACCCACTCATTATGTGACCAACTTATTAAAACTCTCCAAGCTTTAGCTTCTGTATTTCTGCTAAAGAGATGAAAAGTTATGTGTTAGAGTTACCCTAAGGATTATATGATACAATGTTTTGAAAATATTTAGTATTAGCATGGGTCTGAATAAGTGTCCTCAGTGACAGCAGCTGTCACTACTATGCTGTTTAGTAAAAATGTCAATTTGTGTTTTTAAATATTAATTAAAGTTCATTGAATTTTATCAATTACAGATTGCCAAAAATTTGACTTTTATAAATTATGTCGGCTAACTCTGATATATGTCTGTCAGGATCTTTAATGACACTTTTGCTTTCTTAACAGGCAAGATCTCAAGTAGTATCCAGAGTATTGGATGTTGCCCATGGATTTATAAAGGAGGTTAATACAGCTGAAACCAAAAGAAAGAACAGTTCTATGAAAGAGACCATGGGGAGTCAACACATGCCCAAACCTTTAACTCAGAAAGAAAGCTGCTCTGAGGTAAGGAGAGGAAAATAGAGTAGGTTCTTTTCTGTGTCATGGGGTGGTGATGGTTGCCATGCATACATTTATCTATACATGTAGTGTTTTGGAGATTATTTTATATTTTGTTATTTAATAGGGATTTGTTTTTATTAATCAAATATATCTTGACTACAGAACTATTTTCAAGGGAATTGCTTTGATTTTATTGAAAACTGATCATTTTTTATTTTAAAATGAAAAAAGAATAAAAAATGATACAGATTTTCAAAGCAAAATAACAGAAGATTAACAATGGTCCTGATGTATGATTTTGGCCATGTGACTTTCTGAGTGTTTCACAAATTGAAATAATATTTAGGGAAAATATTAAAGTAAAAATTCAGAACACAATATGACTATTTGTGTTAGTCAGTATATAGACTAATGTGAAAGTACAAAAACTTGCAAAGTGTTTTAGGTGATAGGCAATTCAGCAGTAAAACCAGATTTATATCAAATTCTGTCCATTATTCAAGCTGGCTTCTGATCTTAAAGTGTGCTAGATAGGCTTTTATCTGCTCATGTCTCTATTTTTATAATAGATTTGCACTGATTCCTGAGCAGGAAAAAAAACTGCAAATTTTGATCTAGGTTATAAGACACATTCTTTTAGAAATCATTTCTCTTCTTCCTGCAGTTCAGAAACTTTTAGTGCTTGAAATAATCAGATAGCTTTTCCCTCGTTCATCAATATGTTTTGAATTTAAAAGCTATCAATTTTCAAACTCTTGCTTATAGGACATAAGAACAAATATATTCTATGCCTTCAGGACTCTTTTCCAGCTGAGGGACTACGGGGTGTGACAGCAAAAAAAGATTGTTATAGTGGAAAACGCATAGTTACTAATTTCTCTCAAAGTACTCTCCCTTTCTTCAAATGTACTCATCCAAATCTTCTACCACTGTTAGAAGCACTTGTGAAAGTTCCCTTTCGTGCTTTTTGTAATGCTGTGGTGAAGGCCTCAATGTTCCAGACCAATTCAAAATCTTTGCCTTTCATGGTCATGACTTATGGAAAGAGCCAGAAGTCGCACAGTCCTAGCTCAGGTAAATACGGCATATGAGGACGCACCGTAGAGTCTCTGTAGGCCGCCTGCGTTTAGTTGACACTCGGTGTGTTTTTATCACATTTTGTAAAAGCATGAAAAAGGACATTCAGAGCTGCCCTAGAAAGTGGCAGTTACATGTGTTTGGGATGAGGGGATGTATTTTGAAGGGATCAATGGCCATGTCTTTTACTAGAATTCATTTATAAATATTTAAACATTTACTGATTGAAAAATCACCATTTATATGCTTGAGTGTTCCAAGAAAGTCAGCATGTTTTCATGGATTTCACTTTGTAATTGATCGGCTAATGGTGTTTTGTGAAGAATTGCTGAATCAGTTACTGCCTCATAATTATAATGGCCTATTGTGGATCAGACACTATCTAAATATTTTACATGTATCATCGCATTTTGTCTTTTCTTAAGTATACTTTTTGTCAGATGGCAGAATAGTGGCAAAGACTTTCAATAAATTGTTTTTTTTTAATCAATTTTTTAGTTTACCTTTTTTAGTAGTAAATATATATGTGATATATCATTACTACATTCAATTTAGGGTAGTACTACATACATATATATTAGTTATTATTAATTTTTGTTTCCCTGTCTCCCATCTTCTCATCTCCTCCCCACCTCCACAAGTCTGCCTCCTTGTCTCTTATCATCTACTGTATCTTTTATTTTGCTCTTTATAAATGTTTTGTGTTCTCATATAAGAAAAAACACTTAATATCCATAGGTAATTGCATATGCTCTACATATGCTCTACAAACTATCACATTTGTTAACTTGTAAACCATTAATTCAGCAGTTTCATGTAGGGGTGTATATTTGGAACCAACTGGAAATACATTAAAGAGCTAGACATGACTGATTTCTGGATATTTTCCTGGGGGAGAGGGGATGTCACATCTAGACTTAGGTGTTTTGCCAACTCCTCAGGTACTAGGTGAACATTCTTGGTTGAGCATTGCCACAGACCTTCATGTGAGTACAGCATTGTGTGCAGAGCATTGACTGAGTAGATGCAGTCACGTAAGCTTGGCCCTTCTCTGTGCTGAGGAGAAGTGCTTCTCAAATAGAAGTAAGCATCAAAAGCACTCTGAGTTGGTTAAAATATACCTATTCCTCAGCCTGCTACCCAATTTTTACTTATTTCTCTGTTACATCTGGGTTAAGATTCAGCTATCTGATTCTTAATGAGCACAGTCAAACAATTCTCATGGCTGGTGGGCTCACAATCATGCCTAGGTATGAGATATGTCTCAGGACTTTTTAAAATGGATTCAAACCAAAGATGCATTCTTGGAAGATGATATTCATGAAAGAGCTTGCTTTTTAGAAATTGAAACCTACCTTTGGAATACTGAAATATTTAGGCAATTATTGCCCTTTCTGATTCTTTGTTTTCTCCTATTCCACTTGGGGACACCTCTTACAGATATGTGAACACTTGTTTGGTAATGATTACAACATAGGTTGCCTGTTATTCCTTCTAATTTTCTACCCCTTGGAATTGGGCAAGGTCATGGGCTCTGAGTGGAAATGACATATGGCATTTCTAAGCTGAAATGTTTTAAAAGCTTTTCTTTTACCCTCTCACAGACATGGAGAAACCAGGTATTTCAAAGTATAGCTACAATGATAAAAGTATTGCATCCCTAGCACATTTTTTTGTAAGAGAGTTGCTCTGGAGAGCTGCCGAAATCAGTATATACTTAAACCATTTTGTATCAAGGCACCAGGTTTTCTGTGCCTCTTATTTATAATCTGTAGTGTACATATCCAGATATACTCATAGATTGCCTCCTGGATGCCTGTATTGTACCAATTTGTAATAAAACTCCCCATCTTTAGATTATGTTCTTCCCCTCTCTTCCAAAATCTGTAGCTACTAATGTTGGTACCTGTACTTCCCATCAATTTACACATCCAATATGAGTCTACTTGCTGCCATTAGCAAAATAATCACGTCTTAAACAATGAATGTATTTTCTGTAGCCAACACGTTCCAGATTAAGGATCAAGCAAACCTGGGTTCTAGTGAGGCTTTCTTTTGACCTGTAGATACTACCTTATTGTGTCTGCAGTGCTCTTTTCTTTGGGCATACATAAGGGTGGACATGGTGGTGGTGGTGGTGGGGTCAGAGACATAGACAGAGAGAAAAGATAGAAGCAACAGAAATACAGAGAGATCTGCTCTGTCTTAATCCTCTCCTAAAGATACCAGTTCTGGATTAAAGTCCCACCCTTTTGATCTCGTTTCAGCCTAGCTATCTCTCTATAGGCCTTGCCTCCAAATGAAATTGAATTGAGGGCTTAGAGCTTCAACACACAAATTCTGGTTGGGTTAGTATATAATAGCTACCATGTCCCAAGCAGTCTACCACCTAAAATATTTCTTTGAATATTTGTTCATTTATTCTGTACTTATTGACATTCCAAATACATTATTTAGCTTTTTTCTAAAAGGAACAAAAGGTCAATATAGTGAAAAGTTTATTTAATTCATTCCCTTTCTAGAGTCAGTTACCATTTCCAGTTTTGTACGTATGTATTTCTTTATAAAATGTTGACATATTTTGCATTTGGTCTGAAAACATGCTTTTTATACTTGAAAATATACATTTTACATCCATATATATATATATATATATACTGTACAGCCTTCTCATTCCATACAGTGCCTGTAAAACACTGCTTGTATTGATGTGAACTGACTTTTTAAAATCTGTTTTCCACTTATCAACATTTATGCTTCTCAAGTTTCTTCCCAGTACAACCTAAAATGCAAGGTACAAATTAGAATTATATATATGATCAAATATATTTAAATTATAATATATATTTGATAAAATATTATATATGCTAAAATCCTGAAATTCCTAAAGAAGTTATGCATTTGTAATGCTGATTAATGTGGCCAAGTGTCTGAGGCACTTTACGTAGTTTCTTTGCATCTCCTAGCTTACTCTCGCTAATGTCTCTTTCCCCTGCTACTGTGTGAAACTTGTCGGTGACTATAGTTTTAACAGTTTTAAACCCAGGTTTCTCTGTCTGGGGGCCAGAATCCTTCATGATTTGGCTCTCCTTCTCTTTCTGCCCTTTATGCTTTGTCATCCTCTACTTTTTGCTATGCCAACACAAACTACTTGCAGTTTCATGCACAGTGCTATTTGATTCCATGTCGCAGCACAGATATCAGTACCCCTGTTGTTGAATATGACTGTAGCCTCTTGTTCTATTTTTCTTAATGGTATTATTGCCTCTTTCTTTCAAAACCCAGTTGAGACATCATTTCTTATGAGTTATTATTAAGATCCTTGGACCCATTTGTTTATTAAAGGAGAAGAATAACTATGTGAAGACATGGAGAAAGATTATTGCAGGCATTGGGCATCAGTAGTGCAGGGCCTTAAAAAAGTATTTGATGGATTCCTTGAACTGTAGGAATGAGTTTAACTGGAGCAGAGTGAATGGAGGGGAGAAGAGCAAGTGCTGAAATACAGGGGATCAAACATAAGGTGATATGGGGCCATGTAGGTCCTTGTAGAACACTAGTATTTCATAGTCAAGAGAATTTTGAGTAGTGGAATGATATGTCATGTTGACATGTAAGACAACCGCTTATTCGAATATGAGCAGTTTGTAGGGAACAGGAGTTTTGAGAAAGACAAAAATAAATATAGACCATTGCAGTTTCATAAGGAAAACAATGCTTAACAGCACAATGACAAGTAATCTGTCCACCGGTTAGTGTTTTGATAATTTGTGAAGATGCTGATTATAATTGCAGATAGAATTTTAAAGAAAACAGTAAAGTATATCAATAAATAGACTTCAAAGCCTTTGGGTTCAGAGGTAAAATATGTCCAATTTATAATGACTAATAATTAGTTTCATTGTATTTTTACAGAACATTTAATAAAGTTAAACTAGATCCATTTATAACTGGTTTAGGTAGAAATTTCAACAACAAAAAGAGCTGAATGTACAGAGCCAAGAAATAGGCTCTTGTGTGAAGGGTCATTTGATGAAGGAGCTTCTGCCCAGTCCTTTCAGGAGGCATTAAGTCAGTGGAGAACTGGAAACAGTGAGGACCTGGAGAAACAGAACTTACTTTCAGCAAAACCAGGTATGGCAATTATTATCATTTGCGTCTCATAATACAGTGTGACTTTGCTGTGTCTCAGTTGTCTGTGAATATAAATGCAGTGATTGAAAACTATATATACAACAATTTGTTATAACTTCTCTGGGAAGTACACACCCTATGTGATCATTGGTGAGTGGTTTCGTATTCATAGACTCTGAATCGGGCACTAGGTGACCCATTTGTTTACTATGTATAATGAGACTGACAAATGAAGGAAGTATTGGATTCTTTGATTCTGATTTCAGCTTTTCTTCTCCTACTGTCATTAGGATAATCATTCCGTTTTAGAATTATAATAGCAACATATAAAATGTCTACTCTCAAGTAGAAAAATAAACTTTTTTTAAAAAAAATATATACTGTAAAGTGTGATTTTAAGGACCACTGTGAATTTTAGGTGGAGAATTCATTGGTATTTGAATTGCTTTCTCTCTTTTGAAGAACTATCTTTATGCTCTGTATTTTTCTTGATGACTTCCAGTCCTGTGTTCTAGACATTGAAGATCTCTGGATAACTGAGAGAACAGTATCTTTGCCTTAAGTTTACAAAAATATTTCTTGAAGCTAAACATGTTTTTACAATATTTAAGTTATTATTTTTAAAAATGAATCTTGTATTACCTTTTAGCTGATTCTCATTGAATATAAAATGTGGAAAGCTAATAAATTCCAGTTATGTGTCTTTCTTAAGAGAAGCATTCAATTTTACTAGGTTACTTAATATTTTTCTAGAGAAAAAACTCTAGATTATTCTTGTTTTGTAATATAGTGCAATTGTGAATGTCAATATATAGCGTATCATCTTCTCAATTATAATTGGATTTTTTACTAAAGTTCTCTCCTTCAAATAATTTTCCTACATTTGTTCAAGGTACCTTATTTGTAATTTCATATTTTTATTATTTTTTGCTTTTCAACTCAGATTCTGCCAACAGCTTTCATATAAATACATCAAATACTGCCTTTTATAGTATTGTATAATATTCTATATAAAATGATTTATTGATATTTTGCTTTAATTCTTAGCAGGCTCAAAATCATGACCATTTTAGGCACTTGTGTGCAATATATTCAAAGATAATTATATCAAGACTCAAATAACTTAAATATGTTATATTCATAGTGCTTTTTAAAATAAAAATTTGATGAATGTTTTCAAATTATCCTCTAATATATTCCTCTTTCAGCACACTTATACCCTCACTGGTAACATATGAGGTGGCTGTTTCTCCATATTTTCTAATTTCTTACTCTGATTCATTATGATAAACAATGAATGATTTTTTTAATCTTAACTGACTTTTACCCTCATTTGTTAAATAAGTGTTGGTTATTTTTTTAAAATTTTATTTAAAGAGAAGCAAAAGCATGTAAAGGGTAGAGGTAATACAGAATTCCAAAAAAAAGATAAACAATGAGAAATCACTAGTTAAAATTACATATTGTCCTCTTAGAAATAGTTGTTCAAGTTACAAAATTAAAGCATACAAAGTAGATAGTCAAACAGTGAGAGTGTAGACAGCTATGCACGCATGTATTTCTATAGTTTCTGTATTAGAGGGAAAAACAAAACTTAGCAAGATAAAACAAAACAAATTCCTATAAAAACATGAAACCAAAAAGTCATATAAAACTACAGTACAAGGTGATCTACAATGATGTGTTGTTTCTTATTATCTTCAATAGAATGTCTATATAAACAGCAGTATGATTGAGTATAGCAGTAAATAACAATATTAGTAAAAATAAAATATTGTAGACAGTATAAAACTTCAAAGGCAGGTAATAAACCATAGTGGATATTCTAGTGGATCTTGTCATCTTAAGTGCAGTTGCCTATACTTTCAGACTTAATATTATGAATCATAACAGCTTTGAATAAAATCTATCAATACAAAACAGCGATCCAGCAAACCAGATTCAATTACAATCACTCATGGTAAAAAAGTGTAGGTTTTACAGAGCTTTAGATTAAGTTAATAGGAAATTAAGGATGATTACCATACTATATCCTGTTATTTCCAGGACTACTGTCTGTGCCCTCAAATCGAGTACAAGTAAAAATGACTGGAAGAGAATATAATACATCTAAGCAGAGTAGTGTGGGTAATGTGTGTTTTAAATCCTGGTGCACTATTTACAATATAGTGTATCAAGACCATCTATATTATAGTTTCTAGTTATCCTTCTCTGCCTCATTTCTGCTATGCTATTTTTCTGCTTTTGTCTAGTTTTCTCTTTCATTCTACTGCCTGCCCCACTCATTGAGGCATTTCTGCCACTGTTCCTAAAAATCCTGGTATTTTTTTTCTCTCTCTAGAATGTCCTTCAGTGTTCTCTGTAGGAATGGATTGGTGATCACAAACTCCCCCAGTTCCTCTTTGTCATAGAAGCATCTTGTTTCTCCATTAATTTCTAGTGACAGTTTTGCAGGGTACATCATTCTGGGCTGGAGGTTATTTTCTTTCAGGGCTTGGAATATTTCGCTCCAAGCTCTTTTTGATCTGATGGTCTGTGTGGAGAAGTCAGCTGTGATCCTGATGGGCTTACCTTTATAGGTAATCTGTTTCTTTTCTCTGATGGCTTTTAATATTCTGTTTTTATATTGAATTTCTGGTATCTTGATTATTATATGTCTGGGTGTAGATCTGTTTTGGTTGTAGGTGGCTGGAAATCTGTATGCCTCACATAACCGAATGTCATTTTTTTTCCCCATGCTTGGGAAGTTTTCCTTAATTATTTCCATGAATAGCCTTTGTAATTCACCTGTATGTATTCCTGCTTCTTCATTCATGTTTCTTATTCTTACATTGTAGATTCTCTTGTCATCTTTTAGCCTTTGTATTGTTACTGCCTGTTTCCTTGTTATTTTTAAGAGATCTTTCCTTTCATGATCATACACTGCCAACTTGTGTTCAAGTTTTGATAGTCTATCCTTAGTTTCTTTTAAGGCATTTTGCCAGCTTTCAATGGAGTTTTTAATTTCCTGGTAGTCTCTTTGAATCTGCTTCATGTATTCTATATTTTCTTTATATTCTTTATTGAATGTTTCTCTCCTTTTTTTGTGTTCCTCCCTTCTTCTGTCTGTATCTTCCTGAGAGATGCTTCCTGAGAGCATTTCTTTTATTACTCTATTCATATCCTGCTTTACCTGATTTAATATTTCAGTTTTGAGCTCGCCTACAAAGTCCCAAAGATATCTCTTAATATCCATTGAAGCCATGTCTGATGTTGTGTGTTTTCTACCTTCAGTCTCCCTTGTTTTTCCTTCTCTTGGATCAGGGCTCTGAGGGTTCTGAGCTGGGGGCCTCCTTCTGCCTCTCTCTCCTGTCATGGCCCTGGCTTCCTCCACATGGGTTACAGTGCAGGTCCCAGCCCCATTCCCTGTTGGCCATGTTTCCTCTGAAGCACCCTGTAGAGGGAACTCCGCCCTCTCCTGCCTGCTCTTGTCACTGAGGTGTAAGCAGTGGCTGGGTCTGCCTGCCCCTCCCCACCAGGCCAGCCAAACTTCGGCTGCCTTCACCAAGTTAGTTCTTGCTAGGTGCAGGGAATTGATTTGGGACGGCTCATTGGGTCCCAGCCAGGCGTGTGGCCCAGTCCAAGCAAATCTCACGAATCTGCTCTGAGGAGGGAGCAATCAACTGAAGTCACTGTTGCTCCTCCTGCCTGATTCCAACATGTTGCCCATTTGGTCGTGCCCTTCCCGTGGAGGGGGTCTCATTCCCAGCACTAACTGTGGATTAATGAAGTTCCCTTTGCCGGCTCTGCTCTCCATTGGGCTCACCATTCCCCTACCCCAGCGCTGCTGTGCTTCCTGTGGGTGGCGGTGGGAATGAATTTGGGCAGCTCTGCTGGCTGCACAGATTCAAGCTGGCACAGACTTGGCAAGTCACTGCGAAAACACTGTGTCCCTTAATTTTTAGCTGTTTCAGTTGTAGTCCTGAAATATTTGATGAGCTTTTTTACGTTTTAATTTCTTCCTGTGTCAAGAGGATCCGTCTCCCTCTGCCTGGGTCTCTCCAGGGTGTTTTATTCTGGCATATGAATTGTTTTTCCTGGGAGGCTTTGTATTTCATTGCTCACTGATTGGCCATCTTGTCTTCTCTCTGGTTATTTTTTTAATACCTTGCCTAGTGAATATACATGTAAAAATCCTCAATGAGATTCTCTCTGGTTATTTTTTTAATACCTTGTTTTTTCTTTTGCTAATATTTTAAAAATTAGAGTTATATAGCATTGTGTTTTAGAATTTTGCAACATTCCTCTTACATTAATTGTGTGAACACATTGTAAGTACATATTATGTGCTGGGGGAAATGTAGTATGAGATACAATCAAAGCCTATTCTGGAACTTTCAGAGTGAGAAGAGGTGAAATCATCAATATAGTGTTACTGTAACTCAAGCAGGGCAGTGCAAAGTCAGGGTCCCCACCTGGTTTAAAGAAGATACACTGAAAAAGCTGCTTCCCTTTGTCAGTTGTTTCCTGTAAGTCTGGGGAGCAAGTAAAGGAAAAGCTTTTAAGAGTGATCAATTAACAAAGATAAAATCTATGATAACTTCGTGTCACATTTATGGGTATATGTACACACACACAGGATTTGTGTCCCAATGTCTTGCTTTAGATTTGTTGGGAGTGGCAATAGCAATCTGCCAGGCTGGTTAAATAAAGCCTGGAACTGATTTTACAGTGAAAGAGACTGACAAGCAGGAGCTTTTCTGACAGTTGTAGGGGAAGAATTTTTAGTTCTGACAGATGAGAATGTTACATTCAACAATGTGCCTCATAGTCAGCTGTCCTATAACAATAATTGGGGAGTGCCCAGAAGATCCTTTCGTTATCAAACCAATAAGCACCACAACCCTTAAAAGAGACTGTTGTGGCTTTTCTCTGTATGCTAAGGATGACTGGCAGAGGGAGCTTCAGTAGAACTGATCTGCCTGATTTCAAAGGAAAAATGGAAACCTGAAATGGTAGAGACCAAGTGTTGACATATAAGCATCAAAATGGTGGTGGTGAGGAATTATCAAAGTATGAGACAAAGAAGAGTACTAATCTGATGTTTCAATTTTCAGATATCTATGATTCTATTTGGAGTAACTAGTAATGAATAACAGAAATAGCCTAGTAGTTTATGTATAGGGTTTAAAATTTCTGTCTGTTGTACAAAAACTGACTTGGGCTACTACACTGAGAATACAGTTTTACAGCATTGTCCATCTAAGCCTATCCATAGATTTGGAACCCTTTAATTGAAGAAGCTCATCCATTAAGGGATCCTGCATTGTGGCCACAGGTATTCACTATGTGTCTTATTCTAAGTCTTCACTAGGAGAAACAGGCGGCTATCTACTAAGATAGATATGCAGGAAGAGAGCCAATGCACAGAACTTCAGAGGCATTTTTAAATTCTAACTTTGAATTAACACTTTTGCCTGTATCTTAAATACTACTGTAGTGTATTAGTGTTAAAAGTTGATGGAGGTGTAGTGATTATGGTGTCTTTATCTTTAGTCTGACTCATATTGGATGCAGTGGAAGTGTGGGTGCATTATATGGTTATTTCCCCACATCTGAATACATACTAAGAATGCATTGTAAGGGGAAGATTCCGTACATTCATATTCTTTCTTATGGCATAAAGACTGTTACACAAGAGCATAAGTTAAAGTTTTTAGAACTGCTCCCACCATGTATTGTGCACTAAAATAAATGCCTGATATTTTTTGGGAATTGCAGAGATTAATGCCATCATCTCATACTTGAATATAAAAGAATACTGAGTTTTGGAAAAAATTATATTTAACTTGCTTATTTGGGGAAAATTTTCAAAGATATAGAATTGTTACTGGATTATAACAAACTTTATCAGATGAAAGTGATACTAATCATAGTTGATTCTTTTGGGTGCCTTGTATTTGTTGGATAGAAAAAAAAGACAATCTCTGACTGCTAAAGGCCATTGACCCACCACAGAGCTAGGGTACTGTTTGCTGTGAGGAGGCCACTTAGAATTACTACAGCTCGCCAGCCCTGCTTCTGCAGCAGGAAACTTACGGCCAAGTACACTTTACTGATGAACACAGACACTGCCACATGAAAACGACAGGCCAGGTTTAGCAGATGACCTAAGCTTTGTTGAGATCCCTGGTCCAGAAATGCCTTTTCAAAATTGCTATCAATCAGATATAGTATTTTTTAAATGTAACAGGGATGAGTGTACATCTTTATAATATCATTCCAGAGCTGGGCTAATTCTGCTTTCTAGCATTGTGTAGTCTGAAAGGACCTTAAACATTTTTAATTGCCAGAAATAATGCTTGATGGCATCATGCTAAGTGGATTTGGTGAGCAGGGACCATATATTACAGGGTGATTATATTCAACCTTTTTCATAATTGAGAGG
The DNA here is from genome assembly GCA_004027455.1 of Hydrochoerus hydrochaeris. NCBI lineage: Eukaryota > Metazoa > Chordata > Mammalia > Rodentia > Hydrochaeridae > Hydrochoerus > Hydrochoerus hydrochaeris. Next base: position 23,248 of record PVLA01015358.1, read on the forward strand.
GCAGTGATTTGTCATCATGGAGAAAGCTACATATTTCAGAGATGGATTTGCTATCTCTGCTCACAGTGTGTCTACCAGCGGGAACCTCATTTATCACCACGATATCTTCTTAAACACTGCTTCATACCAAGACACTCATTTTATTATAACAGAGCTCTAGTTAGTACCCACAGAGTTCACTGATCTTACCATGTGTCATATCGACCCAAAGCAGCTGGTGTGATAGTTTCATAGACTGACCTATTGAAGGCTCAGTGTGGTTCTGGCAGGGAGACAGCACCTCATGAGATGGGATTCTTTTCCAACTGGGCAATATATTTTCTATGAAATTCTAGTCATTCTCCGATTAAATGGAGTCTGGGAGTACAAGCTGGCTCTGGAGCTTACAATCACTGAATGAATAGCAGAAGGGGTCATGAACTGCTTTTGTTGGTTGAACACTGTTACCAAAGAAATCATTGTGCTGCTGCTACGCAAGTAATTGAAGATCACATTTGGAACCCAGAGACTCACTGGAGCATGTACCAGAGCTCCTATGTCTAGGAATAATGCTCAGTGAGGGACTGGCAAGCCAATGGCGAGTGGGCAGTGTTGTTACACATCCTTTGAGAATGAATATTTGGGGAAAACCTGCCAAAGTGCTAGAAGACAGTAAGGTGAATGTGGCATGATGGGCTAGAAAGAAGCTTTGACAATCAGTTGTTCCTTCAAAACTACCTACAAAAGTGGAGAGCATACAAGCTATGTTTTCATATTGAGTATTTTTCATTTCTTCTGCCCTTTTGCATGCTACTTTATATGAAGTGAATTAGTGGTGGCAAACATAATTTACTGGTCAATTGGGAGTGTCACCAAGTTGAAATCCTGTGATACACAGTAGCTGCAGAACTTCCTTTACCCTATGTTTTGATCAGATTTTTTGAAGTGTAGAGTAAAAAGAGTGATGTTTAGAGGAAAACTATGTAGGCCATGCTGGCCACTTGCAGTTTGTTCTTCTGCATTCATTGGCCCTGGGTACTAAGCAATTGATTTCTAGAGACTTGGTTTCTGGTTAATGACTGGTTTATGTCAAAGGATGAAACTGACAGGACCCTGGAGGGTGAGATGGGCTGATGTTTTACTGTGATTATATCCTCTACTTATGTTGTGAACTTTTCTCACATGGCCTCTCCCACAGACATTTTCAATATTTTTGTTTGTTTTTAAAAAGTTCTCCTCTTGTGTCTCTGCAAGTCTAGACTTGGTACCAACTGTCCCCTTTATCTTCAGTTTCTGAGTGCTTCAACATCAATCGGTCTTTTAAATCTGCCACAGAATTATGTTGACCCCTACATTTGATCCTTTTTTAATTACTCCTTCAAGTATTTTTCATGCCAGACCCCTGACTGATAGAAATACTTATAATTGCATTTATTTATACTCCCACTTAAAGAGTATAAGAATCTGATCACTTCCCATTATCACCAACAGTTAATCTTGTTAGATTTCAAAAAAAAAATTGCTGATACACTGGAAAGATATTTTCAGTTTTTGCACTTTCTATTACAAATTACATTAAGCATCACTTTATTTTAGTTTTGGCAATTTAGCTTAATATTGTGTTTTAAATTTCCAAGTTTTTTTGTTATTTATTATTCATTTACAACTTGATTTCATATTTGACCCCAACGTTTGTTTCCTTCCATATGAAACTGAGACACTTTCAATGACCTAGAAATTTCTATAGGATCTGAAGTCAGTTTCTGTATGATCTTGTTCCTTGCTGCTCCTCCTTTGGCTTGTTTAATTTTACCCATACTGCTCTTCATGCTTTTCCTCAAATACTTAAGCATGCTGTTGAATTTAGGACTTTAGCTTTATGTGTTAAGGAAAATATCCATGGTACCATCAAAATGAGTGATAGAAAATCTCAGTCAAATTTCATAAGTGAATGTCAGTTAATCATAAATCAAACGAGGGAATGAAACCCAAAGCTATAAAGCTCCTGTGCTATTTTCCATGAAACTGTGCTGCATCAACCTTTATGCTCTAGATTTGTTTACCATAAGGAATTCTAACCAAGAGTTGCTTATTAAATGCATTATGTAGTTAATGATTGTCTGCCTATAAAATGTTATTAATGTATTTTTCAGGAGGTACAGTTATCAAACATACAAGCAAATTAATGCAGGTAATTTTCCATATTTATTTTGGGAGACCATGCATTGGTTATTGCAAAAAAAATGAATCACAGCCCAGATGCTTTATTTTTTTCTATCACATTTCTACATTTGAATGTTATCCTTCAAGCAAAATTGGCCTTTATGATATAGATAGGAAAAAATACCAATTGTTTTGCTTCCTGGCTCCTCTTTTCCCTTCTTTTTGTATCCCTTCCCTTCCCTTCCCTTCCCTTCCCTTCCCTTCCCTTCCCTCCCCTCCCCT
>PVLA01015359.1:0-25695 GCA_004027455.1 Hydrochoerus hydrochaeris
TCTTGAGAAATTGTTGAAGTTAATTGTTGGGTATTTATAATATATGTAAATTTCAAATTAGCACATGTGTATAACTTATCCTTGAATGTGTATTATGTTCTGTATAGAATTTAATTTGGAGAAATCCCAGTTTCACAATCGCCTGTCTCCCCCGACATAGCCATATGCAGACTCAGAAACAGTCACTTTTGTTCCTTTGAATCGTTAAATGCTCCCCTGTGCAGGAACAGCTCCATATGCGTGAAATCCATGTCTGTAATCCCTGAGCCTCTGCATGTTCTTGCATTCAAACAGTAGATTTTAAATAAGCAATGCTAGGACAATTGTCAAGATGGATTTGAGTTTCAGTTCTGTGGCTTGATGGGATTACCTGTAGATCTTGTTTTTCTTTAGTATTTAAATTCTAAAACAATGAAACCACGAGAACGAGGGGTGAGGTATAGCTTTTTGGCAGGTGCAAGCTTCCGTTTATACATAATGTATTTTACTGAGTGTTAATGATATCTTTTTATTCATTTTAACTGCTGTTTTGGAACTACAGAATGAATCTAGAAAAATGTATTAATTGCATCATTTCATAGTCACCTAAATTATACTTTTTTGCAGATTACTCCATTTTATAAGTACTCATAATAATCACTAGAAAAGTATTTACATAAAATATTACTATATCAGACTATACCCAATGAATCAAAGTTCAACTGCTGGGTAGATTTTTAAAATGTACTGAATAGCTGTACTTTTCCCATCTTATTACTGTAAAATATATCTTAGGCTTTGTTCAAAAAACTATATTGGGGTGAATATAAAAACAAAATTCAAACAATATTTTTGCTATGTTTCTTTGCTGGTCATTATGATTTTCCTTTTAATTTTTGATCCTTGCAGAACTTTGTCTCATTGAATCTGGGATGTGGTTTCTAAAATGTGATCCATTCCACATATCACTTATGATAGGATGATCAAGGCACTAAAATTATGCTGTGAACATTGCCCCTGTTCCAGACTCCCTCTGCCCCACCAGGCACCCTCTGCTCCTTTAATGGCTTTTTCCCTGCACAGCACATCATACTATCTGAAACGGTAGCTCTGCCTCATTTCTTGTTTCCTCTCTTTCTCTCCCCATTTTCCAGTTAAAATGTGAGTTCCTGAGAAGAGAGACTATGTTCGTCTTTGCTTGTACGGTCTGTAAAAAGCATTTAAAGAATATTTTTTAGATCGATGGATTCCACACCGAGCAGCCTGGAAAGGTGGCCCTTCTGTGTGGTACTTGGACCTGGATGCGTTGACCTCCCCTGCAGGTTGGCAAAGGTCCACAGAGACACATCCTCTATTCAAGCTCTTACTTGTGCTTAGTGGTGCTATGACAGCTGAGACCAAGGGCTTTAGGCCAACATACCTTTGGTTTTCCATCTTCATCTACTCCTCTCTGGACAAAAAAAATTTTTTTTAAATGTTTTAAGTATGAGAAGTTCCCAGAGGGGGGAAAAATACCCTTTAACCTTGTATTTACACAACCCAGTCATAAGTATTTCTCAGCCCGACACTTAAAACAGTTTTTTCAGCTAACACGTCGGCAGATTTTAAAGGTGTTTGCTTCTTAGTCTGTTTTTCTTTTTACTAGAGTTCATTAAAAAGAAGAAGACTCTTTAAAACTGGAGAGAGGATCTGGAGCAACACTTCCACCCTCGGTGGCCTCGCACATCGCACGTCTCTGCATTTGTCCCTAAGCTGAGGGGCCCCGAAACACATGAACTGACAGCCAGCAATTATTCCGCCTTCATCATCACACTCAGCCTAGCGCCAATTCTTTTTCTTTTTAAAAAAGCAAAACAGAACAAAGGGTAGAAATGACAGAGAATTTCAAAAAAAAAAAAAAACAGTAGGAAATCATCACTGTTAATATAGTACATATTGTTATCTTAGAAGTAGTTGTTCAGGTTACAAAATCAAAACATAGAAAATGAATAAACAATGACAGCACAAACTCTTCTTTTTGATGAACTAACAAAAAGTAATATAATTATCTACCTTGCACACTTAAACCTATATAGAGTTCTACGTGTATACCTACAAGTCATTCTTTTTTTTTTTTGAGCACTTTCTTTCCCTTCATTATTACAATATCTATTGTGCTTTTTGGATCTTATCATTCTCTCAGTTTATCATTATTATTATCTATTTTTTACACTTGAGAGACAGTATAGTAATTACGAATGTGAGTCTGATTTATTTCGCTTATGAGTATGGTCTCAAGTTGCCTCCATTTACCTATAAAAGCCTGAAGATCATCCTTTTTATAGCTGAGTAATATTCCATTGTATAAAAATACCATATCTTTTTTCCTCCACTCTGCATAGGTCCAATTCTTACAGATGACAACTTTACACAACTTTTCATATCTTACCCTTCCTAGCCACTTATTAATCAACAACCTCCTGGTTTCCCAGCTTCCAGTGTCATCACCAATCCTTCAATCTATTTTTTCCAAGGCCAACAACCTGGCCATGCCTGTCATTGTACAGAACACTTCAAATAACTCCTCTTTGCCTAGACAAAAAGAAAAGAAAGAGCCATAAAGGACTCTCCAGGACAGCACCACTATTGCTCATCCTGCGGCTTGTTCTTGATTTAATAAACCCAGCTCTGGTAGTTCTCCAGAATGAGTCAGTTCCTCAGCTGTGTCTGTGTATAAGCTCACCTTCTGCCCCCAAAGCCCTGGCCTCCCGGCCTTCTAGTCCCTGGCTTGTTCCTGCTGATGTCTTAAGATTCAGTTGAAGAAAGCTTATAAGGATTCAGCTTGATGTGACCACCACCATTCTGAGTTGTAATTGCCATGATTTTACCTGAGTAACTCATCAGTTTTCCCTGCAGTCTCCCAGTGTAGTACAGATAGACAAAGAGAGGTGTGGGGACCATCTGCTGTTAGCCTGAGATAGTCAGGTAAAATCCAGCTTGAAAGGAGTCACTTTCCTTCTGACCCAAATCACAGGGATCTGCTAGCCTGGCTGCCACCCAAGACCACACTTCTGTCAGTAAATCCTCAATAAACTGAGCTTGACGTAATTCCCGAATCTGTCTGCCCCTTTCTTCAGTCTCATGGCAGCTAAGAGCAGTTCTCACAAAACAATGGGACCAGGTTTTCCAAAGCAAACCTCCTCTAACACCCCCTACCACCCTATGAACTTTTTCATTGCTGGGACAAAATAACTGACACCTACAAATTAAAGACAGATTTATTTTAGCTCACAGTCAGTAGAGGATTCAGTCCGTAATTAATTGCCTGCTATTTCTTTCAGCTTTTCACCCTAGGGAGACAATATGATGGTTACACCTGCATGGCTGATTTATTTCACTTATGAGTATGGTCTCTAGTTGCATCCATTTAGCTATAAAAGTCTCAAGGTTATCCTTCTTTATGGCTGAGTAGTACTTCATTGTGTAGGAATTCTACATCCTTTTTATCCATTCTTCAGTCAATGGGCATTTATGTTGTTTCCAAGATCTAGCTATTACAAATTGTGCTGCTATAAACATGGGTGCATCATATCACAGTGGTATGAAGTTTTTAATTCTTCTGGGAAGATAGTCAGAAGGGGGATAGCTGGCTCAAATGGGACCTCCAATCCTAGTTTTTTGAGGAATTTCCTCACTGATTTCCACAGTGGTTGTAACAGACTATGCTTCCCACAGCCCCTCCAGTATTTGTTATTGGTTATTTTCTTGATAATAGCCATTCTTTCCAGGGTGAGGTGGAATCTGTGTTGTTTTAATTTCATCTCTCCAATGACCAATGATGTTGAATATTTTTGTGTGTGTGCATTTATTTGCTATTTGTATTTCTTCATCTGAGATGTGTGCATTCATCTCAGATGCCCATTTTTGGATTGGGTCTTTAAAAATTTAGGAGGTCTGATTTTTTTGAGTTCTTTATATGTTCTCAATAGTAATCCTTCATCTGAGGGACAACTGGCAAACACTTTTTCCCACACCTTGGATTGTTTCTTCACTCTGCTGGTGGTTCCTCTTGCTGTGTAAAAGCTTTTTAATAAGATGAAACCCAGTTGTTGATTCCTTGTGATAGTTCCTGTGTAACTGGGGTTTGATTAATAAAGAGACTAGATTTTTTTTTATGTCAGAGACTCTACCTTACCATCTTTACCTTAGTGCCTATGACAGTATCAGAACACAGTAGCGCTCGGTAAATGCTTATTGAATGAACCAAATGAATATATGGATGGCAAAATAGGCGTTTTCTTTTACCTCATCCCTCATCTGGCTCTTATAGCAAATATATAAATATTCTTTAAAAAAGTCTGACAGTAAAACTATATTTAATTAAGTATTTGATGAACACCTTTTGTGTGAAAGTAAAACCGTATGAACAGGAGACCACAGTTGCCATTTGGGGAAAATGTTGTTCAACAACCAATCTGTTCCTTCCCTGCCTGTCTTGCTCACATACCAGGACAGGATTGTGGCTCCCTATTATGCACAGAGGATTTTATTTTCCTGGGTTGCTTATTCAGCATTTTCACAGTTACTGAAATAACCTACTTTTCCCTGTGTCTTGTCGTATCTCAGTTCAGAGCAGAAACAAAGACATAATGAGCTGGAATGAGGACATGCTTGATCCACAAGTTTCTAGAAGCACCTAATTAGTTTCTGAAAGTTAAATCTGTTGGGAGGGAGCTTTTCTACCTACACCATCCCATATCTCCTTCAGGCTCATTAACCACCCAGTCTCACTAACACACTCGCTTCGGGCTGTGAGGGGCCATTCGGGCAGGAACGTGTATCTTGATACAGCTTCCCAGGAGCTCTGCTCTGCCCTCAGTTCCAACCGGACAAACACAAGGCACCTGGACCGCTGAGGAGACTGCCTGGCTACTAACCAAGCACTCGGGTCAGAGCCGTCCTGAGGTGAGGGCGGCTTTGCTTCTCTTCTTACCACATACCAGCTCCAGAGTTTCTGTAATGTCTCCCTAAGAGCGTAGTAAGAACCAGAAACATTCTCAGTCATTGGAAAGGACATAATCAGATGCCGGAAGAAAGTATAAATAAGAGAATCCCAGAGAAATGAAAGTAGGTTGGGCTTCTGAAATGACACAACCCCAAGTCTGTTGTTGCCCAGCGGACCATGCCAAGGCTGTGCCATTGTAGTCCGGAAGCCTGCAACTCTGTGCTGAGAGCTCACATTTAACCCTTAATGAATGTCCCCAAAGACAGAGGGGGAAAATATGGGGTGACTATAGAAACTGCTGTCTGTACTTCAACATGGTTTGAGGGGGAAACTGTGCAAATGGCACAACAGAACCCGACTATAAAAAGGTACAGTTCTAGAAATTTCTCAGGCAGCCCATAAAACAAGTGCAAGAAAAGCATTTATTTGTTAGTGTTTATTTGATAAAAATTAATTCCCTCCATATGCCAAACACCAAAGGTTGTGACCCTTTAGTCCACTGCTACATTCCTAACATTTAGTACAGTACCTGGCACATAGTAGGTGCTCAACAAGATGTTCAAATAAATTAATACTGACTTCTGACTAACAGTATGCAGAGCTCTGCAGAACTTCATACCAGTGAAATTGAAGAAAATTATTTTTAAAAAACAATCATTTAAAGCATAAAGTCACATAGCAAATAGGACAGCTATTTAAGAAATGCATGAAAATTCAGTGAGGGAAAAAGAAACATGGTCTGTGAGCACCAAGGAAGCCTTCCTTCCTCCTCTCAGGTTCAGCAAGGCAGGAACTCCTGTCCCCCAGCTCCTGCCTGGGGCCTTCTTCCCAGAAGCACAGGATAGCAGTACTTCTCATCTCTTCTGCCCTCACTCATGGGAGGTGGACTGGGCCTGTGGCACGGGCCTGCTGAAAGTATGAAACCCCCACCACCACTGGCCCAGCAAGGGAGGCACTGGTTTCATTCTAGGAAAAGCAAGCTGAGAAGACCTCAAGATTCTGTCTCACCTCCACCAACTGCTGAATTCCTAAAGCAGCAGTGTCACCCAGAGAAAAAGATACCATCTTCACTTCATCTCTGAGCTCTGGCTCACATTTTGCCTGGAAAGGAGGAGCAAGTTGCAAAGCAGATTAACTCCAGATATCCTCCCAGGAGAAGTGACTTCATTTACAACAGAATAGAGCGTGCAAGCTTAAGGGAGCTCTTATGGAGGCTGAGGTATCCATGGAGGCAGTTAGGAGAAGATGCATGAAGGTAGCAAAGATACAGTGAAACTGTGGGCCGGCTAATTTCCCAGAGCATGGGGAAAAGAGGTGGTTGGGCAGAGATCTTGTGGGATCCTAATGACATCACTGGCCTCAGGAAATTTTCCCTCCCAGGAATTTCAAGGTGACTGCATTTATCTGTAGAGCAACTTAGGCACCCGGGCATTGTTGAAAATAGAGTTCAACCACGGGCAGTTGTTTGAGACTAACAGTTAAGAGTGGTCAGAAAAGAGAAAGGGAAAGCCTTACACAGCCTATGGTCATCGCAAAGGGCAGGACATGTCTACATGCTTTAAAAAAATATACTTTAATAATGACTGAGACACCACGGTATGATTATGAGTCACTAACACAATCTCTGCCTAGTTCTCTGTCCTCCTGTGGGCTCCTTTTGGCCACTAGAGACACTTCTCTCCTTGGACCTAGGAAAGAGACCAGTGCAAACCCTGGCAGTGAGCTCAGAGCCACTTAATGAGCTATTGGGGCATCCCAGAGCATGGCCTAATCTAGAACAATAGCTTTCTTTCTCTTTTGAGGGGTATATTGGAAATTGAGCCCAAACCTTTGTACTGAGCTTCAGCCCTTTGGTCAGCTTTTATTTTGAGACAGGGTCTCCATAAGTCTCTAGCTTACTCAGGCTGAAACTTGCTGTCCTCCTGCCTCAGCCTCCCACAATGCTGGAATTACAGGCATGTGCCACTACACCCAGCTCAGCTTGGTAGATCTTAAACTTCAGCAAGCATCAGGGCTGTTTAGACTGTGACTGCTGTGCCCCCCCACTTCAAAGTGTTTGATTCAGTAGATCCAAATTGGGGGTCTATGAACTAGCATTTCATGCAAATTTCTAGGCGATGAGATGCTGCTGATTGGGAGACCCCATTCTGAGAACCATGGGTTCAGAAAGGAGGGCCAGGGGCTCAACACAGCATCCTTTCACTGACCTTGGGGGGGGGTTCTGTGGGAGGGATCCTGGGCAGGGTGTTCTGAGGCTCAGAATGGGGCTGCCTGTGCAGTACGGGGCAGCCTGGGAGGCATGGGCAGAGGCTTATGTGCTGTGGGGGGCCCACCCCGCACGGTGCAGCCCTTCTAAAGCTCCAGGACCCAGTCACTGGATCCAGAGACACCTACGACTCCCTAGTAACAGACCAGTGACTTTACCACAACCAAGACCACAGGTGGGAGGACAAGGATGTTCTTGCATTGCACCTTCTGTCACTTGTCATGGGAAGAGACACCAGCAGGGTCAGTCAGGGTCCCTATGAGAACAGGGACTACTTTGCTCGCTTTCAGAAATGCTAACTAAATTCATTCAAGCACAGCACCTCTCTTCTGGAGCAGCATTTATTAGCATCCCATGCAAGTATTTTGGGGTCTGTGGTACCGCCCTTTTCTAACACTTCTCTTGTCAAACTTTAAAATAGGTAACCAACTGCTTAAATAAAAACATTACTTTTTAATATTCCTTAACCCAGGCTTAACAGATGTCAAATGACAAAAATGTCACAGCAGAACAAATTAAAACCAAAATGACACAGTAACACTGGTGTTCATTCCTCACACCTACAGAGCCAGAGCGGTGATTCTGCAGGCACTTTAATAAACTCTACCTTGACCTATCGCACTTTCATCCAACAAATTGTGTTTTTAAATTCACAACTATGGGTTTGACTTTATACTGTATATATCCTGCTTTATTTCCAAAATAATTATAATTCTAATAATATATAATAAATTCATGTATTCCTTTACCATGACTAAAAGTCAAGAAAACAATAACCTGGTCAACATCAATGCACCCCTACTCCATCTTTCTCATTTCCAACTTCTTTTGCTTCCCCATTCATCAGGGGGTCACAGACCACCTAAGCAAGGGGTAGCACATGGAAGGAGTGTCTTTCTCAAGGTCAGGTCAGTGAGACCTTCCCAGAACCTAGGCACACATGGCTCCCAGGTCTGGGAGGAACAATGGGACATGTGTCAGAAAGTGCAGGGTGAATCCCAGTTTAGCCTCCTGAGAGAACACCCCCTGAGTCCCACTAGGGACCTCTTTTGAATTCCTTTCCTCCAGCACCATGTCTGCAAGCCCACAAATAGCTCTTCTCCAAACACACTGACAGTCCAACCTAACAAAAAATGGTGAAACTGATTTCTGGGCTGGAGAGCTCATTGTACTTGCACAGGTTAGCGCGACAGTAGTTGTTAGTCATGGTCTCAGTTTAAAAACAGGCAAAGAACTTGGATGCAGCCACCCATTGTATTCCAGAGGCTCCTGTGAGAGGGAAACACTCGTCTCCACCCATGGTAGCTGCGCACCGCGTCCTGAGGGATGCCTGTTCTTCCACAAGTACAGAGTGAGATGCTCTGATGTCCTGGTCATCATAGCAATGGCACAGTTAGAGGACACTCAATTCTGGAATTAGAAAAAGGAAATGTTTCCTGCTTTGCAGATGGTACTTGCCTGAGACTGTGAGCGGATGAAGACTGTGGTGGGCAACACAGAAAAGAGGACATTTTCCCCTTAGATTGTCCTCTGAAAGGCAGCTGAATGCTGTTTCTCATGAACTCTTAGAACTGGAAGAGCTAATTCAATCCTCTAATTTTACAAGTAAGGAAATCTAGACCCAGACTTTTCCAGCAGTTTGTCCTGAGTAAGTAGGTAGACAAGTATTAGGCAGAGAGTAGATTAGTGGGTGCTCAGTCAGGAACTGAGCTGTTTCACATCGCTGGAGTTGGACTTCTTTACAAGCACACAAAGAGATCAATAAAAGATTTAGACAATTCACACATGGAAGCTTCTCAGTTCGTTCCTAAAATTGCAATATGGTTCACTGAGGTAACTGACTAACCTGTGAAAAAGGAGTATCAAAAATACTTTGGGTATAGCCATAAATAAGTGGTTTGCCAGTAACACCTGGAATAGCCTTTTCTGTCTTTCTCTTTGTTCTAATTTTTTAAATTAAAAAACCAAAAGGTGTTGTTATTATGACTTTTCCCCAATATTTTACCTGAGCATTCCTAGGTCCACAGCTGTTTTATTCTGTTCTTGGTTCACATTAACAATGCTTCTTACCTATGAGACTGCATGAAGTACATCTGAACATTACAAGTCACCTTGGGGGAAAAGAAACATAACTCAAAGATTATTGAATTAATTAAAGAACGTTGCTCTGGAGGGGGAACAGTGCTGCCTGGTGTCTTGTCTTGTGGCAGCGGTAGACACAGATGGCCTTATAAAGACAAAAATTTCTGAGCAGGGATCCGGTGAGACACAGCTTTCATTATGACAGAAGGGCATTTAAGGACACTCATTCTTGGCTTTGTACGTCTCAGGAAAGCTCACCACTAGAGGGAGTTGAGGACCGTCCATCAATCTCTGCAGGAAAAAACTAAAAAATGTAGGGATCTGAAATACCAACGGAATAGAAGGAGGGACAGAGGTTTCACCCTGCCTCAGGTACATCTTTCTTTGGTGAACACTTAATTTATGGATTTATTCCTTCCTTTAACAAATAATCATCGAGGGATCATAAGTTGGGTGTTTAAATTAGACCGGAGGAAGCACTATCTTAGCATGCTTAAAGGGCTGGGTTCCGAGTGGTATGTGGAAAGCAGAATGCAGGAAGCCTGTAACCTTGGGTTACCAGTCTGAAGCTGGTCAGCTTTCACCACACTTTTCCACCACCTAACTGATAACCTCAGCATGTGCCAGCAGTAGCCGCTGCACCTGCCGCTGGCTCCTGACACTCTCCAAAGTAGTTAAAATTGTCAACAACCAAACAAAGCAAAAACTCCTTTTCCCTTCAAAATTCTATCTATTATCTGTAGCTAATTCCTGCAATTTACTGCTAAAGAGACATTCTGTGGGGTCTTCAAGAGTCCTCTATTAAAATGTCCTTGAGTTATAGGAAACATATTTGTCATAGTATCATTTACAATAACAAAATTGGAAAGAGACTAGATGTTGTCTGCCAAGCAAATACAGAACAATTTATGATGATGCCACAGGATACATTGTGGTGACCCTTTACTCATGCTTTACTCATAATTCTTAACTTCAGAAATATCTACAAACCAGCATTAAATGAAAAATAACATACCAGAGGACTAGTATAAAAAATGAACTCTATTTAAATTTTTTAAAAAATGAATTTAACACTAAGGCAGATACACCTAAGATAAACTTGTCTTGATATCTTTGTATTTTAAAAACAGTTAAAGCAAACACTTATTAATTTATAATCAGATAGAAGCAAGCTTATATTGATATATTATTACTTCTGAGAAAAGAGGTAGTTTGTGTTTTGTAATTGTCTAAAAGGAGATTGCAACCCCTAGCCAAGCAGAGGGGCTGCTTGGTTGGAGTATGCTGTAGCAGGAAGAGGCTGGAAGCAACTGAAGGGAGGGGAAAGAAAGACTGAGAAAGGATGGAGGGAACCACCAGGGAGTCATCTCATCTGACCTCATTGCAGGACGGCAGTACTGGGGCCAGAAAATAGTTATACTGTCACTCACAACATTGCCTCCTGAAAGCAAGCCCTTTCAAAAATAGTCAAATTAATATATGGACTTTAAAATCTTCACTTCAAAGCTTTGCAAATCAGAGAAAACAAGAGAAAATTAGATACCATTATGCTGTTTTATTTTTGCTTAGTTCAATTCACGTTGATTACAGATGACTCAAATAATTTTTAACTGAAGTGCAAAATTGTATCCTGTACTTTATAGAAACCATTTGGTCATTTGAAGGTGCCTATGTCTGGTCATGTTTTACATACAGAAAGCTACTTGCATTTTATACCATAGAACAAATATATTTGCATAGGAGGAAGAGAACTTAGTGAACTTGTAGCAGGCGATAACTACCTGCATGAGGGGATCTTTCAAGCATATTATTATTGCAAGAACACTTAGAGGTTGCTGGTCCAGGTGCTGAACTAACCCTTCTTTGAGCTTATATTCTTCCCAAGACCCATGTTAGGATCTATGGGACCCAAAAATAGGTATCTAGGAAGAGAATGGTCCAGAAACAAAAAAGCAAGAAAAGTTGGATAGTTGGCTGAGACTATTTGAACCTAAGTAAATGATCACCTAGAAGTTTGTTAGTGACCTACAGCAACCTACACAATACTCGTACCAGTTCATTTAACACTCATGTTGTAATACCTAGAGAAAGCCTCCACAGAGAAGAGAAAAGGTAGGCTGTCAGAATCTGAAACAAGATGAGTGGGGAAGGGAAGAATGTGAAAATACAGGAAATAGAGATTGACAATCAACGGGCAGATTTGTGAAGCTAAAGAAATTATGCAATCAGAGATACAAGTAATAATCTAAAAATACTTGGGAAAGCAGGAGAGTTAGGGCAAATAGTTCTCTCTTAAATAAGTGACAAGAGGTTCTGCAATTTAATACTAACTTAGTCACATGGATGAATCTTGAATTCGCTCTCCTATTGTCCTGCCATCACCACAACCCTGAGACCAGGCTGTGGGGAGAAATGGAAACCATGAAACTGACCTGAGTACAGTGAACTCATGGCAAGACTTTGACCTGAAACTGCTCCTATGAAGTTTACCAATGTTCTTATCTTTCTTGATGAATCTTGATTACTTACCTAGACTGAAAACTATAAATGATTAACTGGTAGAAGCTAAGTTGCAGATCTTTGGGGGAAGTTTCCATTGCAAGTCCTTCTGGACCTCATCGCGGTCCCCAAAGTCCATGTTTGTAATCCCATGAAAAAGGTATTGGAATTCTAATAAATTAATTCCAATGTACCACTTCCAGTGCAACACATGGTGAGAATAAAGACACTAAGGCACATTTGTAGTTGTGGGTAGTCAGGGAGTCCTAACTCCAGTTATGCTTAACTGGAACAAAGGTCTTGACCCAGGGCCGAACTTGGGTTTTATTCATTTATACTGTAAGCTGGGCTAGGTAGGAAGACTGAAATCACCTCTGCAAATATGCAGAGAGAGAGAGAGAGAAAGATGCAGAAAGAATAATGCAGAAAGAATAATGTTTTGTGGTCAGAATAATGTTTGTGTTTTGAGGTCAATGCTTAAGTTTTGATATCTAATTTTTGTGCCCTCAGAAGTCATAGCCTCTTTTCTCAAGGTTCATTCTCAGCCAAGAGCGTGGCTTCTCTCAGCCCAGCTCACACAAACTGCTTAGGAGCTACAGGCTGGGAATCACTGACCTGTCATACTGCTTTAAAAACTACACATGAGCATCTCCGCTAGACCCTTTTGCATTGCTTAAAGCCAATCAAGGAGACAAAGACAAAACTTAACCAGCTCTACACATATGAGTACCTGAAAATATGGCCAGGCTTAGCCAAAATGGAGACAACCATCCTCTTCAGAGGAAAATTGTCCTGGCGGTCCTCCATGGTATCTTCCAAACAGATACTCTCTCTCTCAAACTCCAAGAATGTGTTGGTGTTCTAAAGAGTCTTTTCTTCTAAATTGTAAGATTAGTCCTTTTAGAAAAAACATTTTTATTTTATTTAGTTTGCATGCTGCTGGGTGTGGCAGTGCATGCCTGTAATCCCAGCATTCAGGAGGCTGAAGCATGAGGATCATTGCAAGTTCAAGAGGAGCCTGGCCTACAAAGTCAGTTCAAGGCCAGCCTGAGCTGCATAGTGAGACCCCCCCGCCCCCCGCCAAATAGTTTGCATGCTTTTGCTTCAGGATAACACAGAAGGCACAGTCAGAGGGCATCAGTGCAATTATCACAGTCTCCTCTGGAGCCTGATTTAAGAAACAGCATGTAGCTCAACCAAAGAAAAAAACCATGAGAAGATGCTTTCCTCAGGAAAGAAAATCAGAGGTAAGGACCATAGCACAAAATGTCCTCAGTGAGGCCCTCAGGCTTCCTAGAAACAGAGATAAAAATAGGAATTTTTGTTCCTGTGACATATTGGCTTTCTCTCCCAGGCAATAGTAACAAGAGGAAAGGGTAGAACTGGGGTGAGGAAAGCGGAACAAGAGTGCAGACCAGGTTCGCCCAGCTCCACTTGATACCCTACAGCACAAAAAAATCGAAATTAAGTCCCAGAATGGGGACAAGGGATGGCCTCAATCCGCTTGTCTTTAGCCAAAGCCTGTGAACGGGTCGGCTGCCCAAGGATCCCAGGTGGGCTGGGGCAGGGTGAGTGGGAGATGCCCCGCGATGCCCATGTGAATTGTCAGCAGATTCAGAACAGGTACCCAGGCAAGTGAAGAGAAGTTAAGTGGGGCACTTAGCCAACGTACAAGTGAAGGATCAGGCCATGGTCAGATGCACAGGGCAACACTATAGCAAGGCAGGGAAGCGACTGAATATGGTAGGAAGATACTGTGAACATTCACTAAAGCCTATTCTATCCAACCAGAATGAAAGTACCGTTTGGGAAATACAGAAGATGAGGTTGAAGTGATAGAAGCATTCTCAGGTGATACAAGTCAGACAGATGTGGGGAAGATGCTTTGTAACATGGAACAAATTACATGTGTCCCTCAGAATCCAGGGAGATTGATTCTAGGACCCCCACAAATGCCAAAATCCACAGTTGCACAAGCCCTACATAAAATGGTATAGTATTTGCATATAATCTGTGCACATGATCTCTTATACTTACATCATTTCTAGATTATTTGTAATACTCAACACAATGTAACTGCCATATAAACATTTGTTATACTGTGTTATTTAGGGAATAACAAGAATAGGAGATATGTACATGTTTAATACAGCTACAATTTGCTGTAGTCAGGGCTTACAAGGGAAAAATTTAACACAGGATACATAATTTATAGGATTATTTTATAATATTTACCCAAAGAGTCAAATGCAAAAGAGTGAGGGAGATCTGTCCACATACTAGAGACCCAAAAAATCCAGCTAAGAGCCTGGATCCACAGCAGTGTCCTGCACAAATCCAGCTGAAAACCTAGAGCCCATGGCAATGTTCTCCATGAGTCCAGCTGGAGGCCTAGAGCCCACAACAATGACTCATGCAAGTCTGTGTCAAGGATCTGCACTGGGAAGAACCAAAGGTCAGCTTTGGAAGTTAGAAAGTCTGTGCCAGTGGGATGAAGGATCTGTTTCAGCAGGTGAAGGATCTGCCCTAGAGCCAGGAAGCAACACTCAAAGTCAGGACCAGAGCTCCCCTGAAGAAAACTGCAGCCATCCCTAGTGACAGTGAGGACCCAAGCTCCTCAAATGATGAGAACAGCTGAATTCATTTGTGTAGTCAAACCACAAGTTAGTCCACATAGCTGAGTAATACTTCTCAGGACAGAACTTTCCTTGGTGATGTACTCCTCGACCCTACAGGCTGATGCTCCAGGAATTTATTTCTCACATTAGACCTCCAGTGTTTGTCTCAAAATTTTCTCATGAGAAAAATGAAAGAAACAGAGTCAGAGAGACAGACAGAAAGCAAATGAAGGGGGATGAGAGGAGGAAGTAGCAGAGAAAGAGAAAGAAAAAAGAGGAGAAGGAGAAGGCAAGAAGAGAAAAGGAAGAGGAAGAGGAAGAAGAAGAGGAGAAGAGGAAAACAGGAGTAGGAAAAAGGGAGAAGAGAGAAAGGGGGAGAAAGAACATTCTAGGAACAATGAGGTAATACACCTTAGCCTATGTGGAAATGTATTTGTCTACTTCCTCAAATTCTCCCAAGCAATTCAAATAATCATAAATTCCTTCTTTATTTCCTAATGTATTACTGTTTAGGCATATGTTACATTCCTTGCCTCTAAAATTCCAAGAATTTCTGAGATTGTATGGTCCAGGATTGGTGTGGGCCTTTTGATGAGTTCTTGGTAACAGTTTCCCTTCAGAGAGCCGGACCCACTTGAAGAGTGCCATCCAGGGTGTTAAGACAGGCTCCAGGTCGCCCCTGGATATAGTGGTTGACTGTGGGAACAGAGGCAGATAGACCTGGCTTTGAATCTCAGCTCTGCCATTTACTAGTTGTTTATATTTTGGGTGTAGTTAACACCTCTGGGCTTATGAAAGTAGCTAAAAGTTGTACCTATTTCATAAAGTTATGAAGATAGAATGAGACAAAAGTGAAATAATAAATACTCAAATATAAAGGTTGAAAGTTTAGTTCTTACGGTTATATACATATCTCCTATTTGCCTACATAATCTATTCAGATTCCTTCCTCATCTTTTACTTTTCCATTTTGAATATGTTAATGTAGTGAATGCCACTGGCATTAACATTGACACTGATGATGTATTTTGCCTTCCTTGAGCCATTTAGAGAAATTTCTGGCCCAATGTCACTATGCGGAGAACACTCTAGGTTGTAGAGTGGGTAGAAAAAATTCAATGTTTTAAGGGAATCAGTCTTCTAATTATCTTATAAGTGCTTGCTAGACCAAGTTTTGAAAAAATCAAGAGTTCAGAGGGAAATTCAGCATGGAGCATGTATTATTATTTAAAATAATAGAATCACTCACTAATATAGTTGGCAGAAATCTTAAAGGCGATCTCTCTACCTGTAGCTCTTTATGTGCCCTTGAAAAGTAATCCTTGAGTTCAGTCCATTTCTGGTAGCTTGATGTGGTAGAAAGTTCTCTCATATTTTTACCAAGTATTCTTTACTATGATTTCTACTCCTTAATTTTTACTTTTTCCTTAACATCTTACATCTGCCTTGTAACATGTCTCAGTCAGATCCCTCTGAATCAAATCCCAAATATTCCACACTGAAAGTACCCTTCGCCTCCTTTCTACACCCACCTCACCACTCTCTACATCATCACATTTTCAAAGTAAAAATTCATAATTCTTTCATTAAGATTTTTAAAAATGATCATGAGTGTCACTGTAAGCAAAAAAAAATGATTGTTTAAACTTTTAATGTTGTGCACATATATTTATGTATATACGCAGTACTTGTCTAACTCATGACTGTGTACACACATAATTACATACACACACATTTGTGACCCCATCCACAACCACTGTTTTGGAGCGGAGAGCTGACTCTGTGTTGCCCTCATATTCTTTCTGATTTCTTACCTAGCAATTCTCCTGCTGAAAGTGAACTCAGATATTTAAGGACCCCACAAACAAAAAAGACAGAGAATGTATCAGATGTTGCTGTTCTGTAGGTAACTTCCTTTGGTTATGTGTCACCATGCTATTGTCAGAGATCCCACCTTACCCCTCCAACCTCCTCTTCCTCCTGCCCTGTTTAAAGTGTGTAACCACACAGGTAACTTAGGAGGCCATTATGGGTTTGTGTAATTACAGAAAGGTATTTTGCCTGTGTACCTTCATTAACTTGACACATGTTACTGGTTTTAGGAGGGAAATTATTCCAGGGCAAGAAATTATTGAGGTGTCTACGTAAAACATTAACATACCACAATATAGATAAATATATTGAAAAAAATGTAGAAAGTTCTATGGCCACAGTGGGATTGGTAGTTGGACCCAGAGAAAAACCAAAGTAGTGTTTCTCAATAGTGGGGTGAAATTTCTTATGTATTTCTCAACTTAAGATCTGTATAAGGGACAGTAAATAAACTGAGACAACCTAGGCAGCACTTGTGGTCACTAACCCAGCATCCTGAGTGGTCAGAACACATAATTCTTGCCTTATAGAACAGTATCCAAACAGAGATGATTCATTTTGGGTATGTCTCTGCTTAAAAATTCACTGCAATATACTTCTTCCAAAAATGTTGCACTGCGTAGAATGCCTACTTATTTTGATTTTATTATCTAGGATAAGTAGTAATACAGGTATTTGACTTTCTTGTAGATGTTGCTTAATCTACGAAAATTCCAGACTTTAGAGGATTATTTCCAGGAAACTTGTTATATAGTTAAAGATGTCACATTATTCTTTGAAATGAGTTGTAACATCTTAAGGCAAATTTTTGTCCAGACTTTAACTGGTGAGATTCTCCTTTTTTCCTCTTGTTCCTCCTCTTTCTTATAAATATAGAACTTTTTAAGCAGGAATAAAACTCTATGCTAAACAGGCAAGAATTGATACATCATAGCTTACTTGGTGGTACATTAAAGTACATGCTATTTCTTTGGTATAAAACATTTTAATCTTGACATTCTCTTCTGGTCCTTAGAATTCTTTCATTAAGGCCTCCCTTCCTGGTAAGCAGCCCTGGCGTGAACCAGGAAGAGAATGGGGTCAGTATCTGCCGTGAGCCTAATCAAACATCCCACCCCACCCTTCGGCCGTTAGCAACTTGGGCCAGAAGTCTGAGCATCTTTTGGGAGGGTGACCATATGCAATATAGCAAATATGGGGGATTTGCTTCTATCTTCTGTTTGAGGGCAAATGTTGTTTTCACTATTTTGCTTTGTTCTGATTGTTTTGTTTTATTCAATATTCTCTTTCAATTGGTTTTATAATGTTCTGTTTTTGGTTTGATTTCACTATACCTGATTGAATGGACAACTATTGTGAAGATAACGATAGACTATGGTACCTATTACTGTTATCCCAGTATCCTGCTGTGAAGTTCTATACCAATTTCACTACATTGTCTCAATTGGCTTTGTTCTGTTTTGTTCTGTTGTATTTTACTACCTTCAAAATAAAATAAAAAAAAGAATTAAGAGCATTATGCCATAAAAAAAGACTTTTCCATTAAAACATCGCAATGAGGGACAGTTGTCAGTGAGGCAAGCTTATAGGATTAATTTCACTATGCATTTTATTCCCTCTACTGTTGACATGGCATACTAGAAGAGAAAAGAGAAATAAAATCTCGGTGTAATGAGACGGAAAATATTATCTTATCAACTTTACATGACACAAAATATTTTCAGAAATCTAATGGAGTTTATGAGTCTGTCCTAAGCACCATATGGTACATATTTTCAAATAATAAAATACTTGCAGGAAATCATATAATGGCTTGTTTTTATCAGTAGCTATGAAACCTCTTAGTTATTCATAGGCTTTTGGAGAAAATGTAATTTGAAAGGTATGACTAGTTGTCACATTTATCAATAGCATATTTATTTTTTGTTAAAGCCAAGGAAAATTCTTAAGGTTGGACTGTAGCTTCAAGAGAACTCAAAATATACCAATGTTCCTTTCATGTAATCAAGACTGGATGCCAAATGGGTGCTGTTCAAATCTATTCTAATCTATTTTATCGAAGTGTCATCTTGAACTGCCTATATTGGTCTTCATTCTACCTTGCACTAAAAGGAGGTAATCTCAAGGCATAGCTTCCATCCAATTATAAAGACTTGCTCAGCAGACACAGAGGAGTATTCTAAAATAAAGAATAAATGCTTACAGGATGATAGGAGTCCATAATAATTGGAATGATTGGAGTCTGATTTTGTAAAGAAGCTTCAGAAGAAAAAAAAAAAGGTAAGTTTTTTCAGCCAGTACTGCCATTATCTGATTTTGATAATAAAAACAGAAAAATTGTTCTTGATAAATAGGTTAAATCTAGTTTATACCTAGTCACAAAATAAAAATCTGTCTGCTTACTGTAAACCCCTCTGCATCATTCAGGGAGTAGCAAGATTTGCCCTAGAGGTAATGTGGGCAATTTCCTGGTTATGTACTTTACATGCAGGTACAATGTGAAAATATTCCCCATCCAACAACCACTCGTGTTGGAAAAAGCAATTTGGGCCTTGCATTTATTTTGGGTTTGACTATTCTCTTCAGCCTTTTAAAATGTTCCAATATTTAATGATACTGTGAAATTAAAGGTTTAGTTTAGTTCAAGATTTACCTAAATTTTGGTTTAAAAGCCATTTGTAGTTTAAAGCCATTCTGATTTAAAAACCAAAACAGCCTCCCCAGCCCACTCTGTGCTTTCAATAAGTAGACCTAAAATTCACCAAGTTGACTTGAATAATTTACAGTTCTATCTCCATTTCCCAGCCAAGCAAAGGTCTCATAATATATAATGTTGTCAATAAAACTGCTTAGATATCAACCACATAAAGCTAAGGACATAATGGAATTTATCAAAAAGTATAGCTTCTTTGAAAATAAAAAATATACTTAAGAGAAGAGCTAGCATATTAAAATATAGAATAAATATGCAGGAAAGTTCAAATTTTCATTTGAATCTACATCTTACAATGTTATTTCTCATAAGGAATTGTCATGAAGTGTTAGAGATAGGTATTACCTCCTAGACAAACTGCAGGCCCAGCAGGTAAATCCAATTTGCTGTATTACCAACCTCGGCTGAGCTATCTTCAGGCACAGCAGTGCCACTGAGGCAGCACTTTTTGCTTCTTAAGTGCTTCTAGTAACAGCCAAATTCTATCTGTAATTTCCAAATTGCACTTGCTTTACTCCTCTTCTTCCTTACTACCATTTGACCACTGAATGGCAACTCTCAAAGCCCCCTCCTACATCTGTCTTTATGGAGACCTATATTCTTAATTTGTTCATTCATTCTATAAGTAGTTTTTATGTTAAGCAGTAGGAACATAAAACAAAGAAGTAGTTTTTATGCTAGGCAGTAGGATCATAAAACAAGGAGGGTATAATTCCTGGCTTCAAAAAGGTAATGGTTTTCAGGTTACAATTAACATATAAAATGAAATGTACTAGAGAGTATGACATACAGTTCCATAGCAGCTGACCAGGTTTTGTGGGAGCATAGCTAGAGCAAGGCTTGGTTTGAGGGTGTAAGGTTAACCAGAGAACCCTACAAAGGAAGGTTCTTGATATGTTTTCATGATCAAGTTGGAATTACATAATCAATCATAAAAAGCAATGTTCATGTTTTCCATGTGTAAAGGTAATCTCATTAATCGTTAGTAAAATGGGATAATGACTTTATCCCATTTTATAGGTGAGAAAATGGGGCTTCAAAACAGTAAGTGGCTTATCAAATTCACATAGTTATCAAGTAGCAGAGAGCCACCAGGGAAGTTTCTGATCAAGAAAACAGAATATGTAAGGTCTTAAGGGTAGAAAGAAATATAACTCTTTTAGGCCACACAGGGAAGTGGGTATCAGAAGCAAAACCTATTTGGAGGAAGCAATGGTTGCTGACATGCTGAGTGGCTGCCATCACATGATGCAGAATTGCCAAATTTAGCTCCATAGCTATGCAAACTGTGGGCGGGTCCTATTAAAAAAGAGAGGAGAAATGAGTACATTTATATTTATATTTATATTTATCTTTTACTTTCTTTAAGACCTGAAGTTGCCAATTTGACCATTCCATTGAATGAGAGAGTTAAATATAGCGGTTGGTTGTGACAGGTAGAGCCTCTCTCTCTATTTCCTGTCCCACCTCACTGGCTGGTAGAAGCAAGCTTTAATGAAGTCACAGGAACTGTCGTTTCTCATGTTTGGTGTTCAGTTCTGCTGTCTGGACTCTCTGACAAGCATTATTCCAAAAAACAAAAAGTTCACACTGCAATGGAATGTCACCATATTGTGAAGACTCAAGACCTGCGTCTTACAAAAAGTACAGGAGGGAAGAGGCAGAGACGTCTGGCAGCCTGGGCCTCTGCATCTCCAGCTACTATGGAAGCATTGTCTCTGGCTTGTTGCATTCTTTAAACCTTGCTCAACCCAGAAACAGTCTTTCTAGCCAACCAGATCATTTGAAGACCACCCATTCTACAAATAAAATCTTCTAACACCTCTTCTGCTAATTAGCATACCCTCTGTGGTTGTAGATTTCAGTAAAAGATATTTGAAGTGCAAAGTAGCCTCCTCTGAAGCATTGATCCCTAGCTGGGGTACTTCAAATGCTAACTAATCACTCTTGGAATGTTGATTCTTGATTAGGATACTTCAAATGTGCCTCACTTCTCAGGTGTAGATTACACTGATTATAACCTAAATTGGTGCAGAGATGATGTGACACTTATCTCTGATTGCTACTAAAGACAAGGGAAAAGTGTCATATGGGAATACATTTAGAGGCACTTGCTGCAAGGACTAGGAAAACCACTCTCTGAGTGATTTGGCCCCAGTCACTTTCTGGTTCTGAGCCAATATGCCTTAGTGATATGTGAGCCTCTGCATCCCTTTGTCTGCAAACCTGAGAGACAGACACACATGAGCTCCATGAACACCAGAATTATCCCTTATGCTTCTGCATTAAGAAGGCAGTGCTGACACAGAGAAGTCAAGGCACAGACAAACCGACAGGTACAGACAGACCAAAAGACCTGAGAAGGGGAACATATGCTGAAACAAAGGCCCAATGGCATCATGTTTCTACATGGTTAGGCTTGAGGCAGATTGCACATTCACTGGGCTGAGAAACAGACTCATTCTGGGCAAAAGAGGAAGCCCTGGCTCCCTGGACAAGCTGACTAGGCAGGGACATACCTACCTCTCCCTGAGCAAGAGCTAGCCTGTCTGTGTTCCCTTTGAGTCTGGTACTCTCAACACAACTCTTCCGGGTTGTTATAGAACCAGCTGGGACCCTTAGACTTTGAGGATTCCACAAAAGCTCTGGTCCCAACTTCCAGGAAAAAAATTAGAGAGCACATGTGCACATACATAATTTTGTATATAATTTAGGATGATAATGTGTTCCCTACTCCTTCCCTAAAATACTGGGTGTCTTTCATTGCATTCTGAAACAGAATTATCTTTGAGGATAAAAAATACCACAATAAAGTAAGTATATTTCCCATAACATCACTTCATTGAAAAGTCAGATTTTGGCTTAAAATGAGAAATTTCTAGCCTTTGAGTGTCCAACAGTGAATATCATAAACAGTTTTGATTTCCTTTTTTCTGGCAAAAGTTTAGCAGAGATTGGTGTTCCCTGGTAAGGGTACTAGAGAGGAGATTTTTGTACTGGATAGGAGATTAGACAAGGTGCCCTACACCTGCCCCTTTCAACTCTTCAGAGTCAAACAAGTCATTTAGGCACCAGTATGATTGTCTGGTCAGGGCTAAAGACTCTTCAAGGGTCATGGAGAATAGAAATTCACCTTCCCACAGTGGAATCAAAGGTTCTCTGAGATATAGCTCTCTACATGGGGTCATTCCTAACATGAACAAGTTCAGTAACCCCTTCCTATAGAGTTACATGGTCCTAATAATCCATTGCACTCACAGTGTAGGCATAGGGCATTGGAATTATGCTAGTTGGCTTTCTATTACTGTAACAAAATACCTGAGATAAAATATCTGAGGAAAATTTTATTTTGGCTTCTAGTTTTGGAAGTCTCAATCCATAGTCTGTTGGGCCAATGCTTCTGGGCCTATGGTAAGGAAGTACCTTATGATGGGTGTGTGTGGAAAAAGAGGACTGTTTACCTCATTTCAGTCAAGAAGTGAACAGAAGTGCCAGAGATTTAGCTCAGTGACATAAGCGCCTGCCTGGCAAGCGCAAGGTCGTGAGTTTGATCCCCAGTACCAAAAAAAAAAAAAAAAGAAGTAAACAGAAACAGGAAGGGGCCAGGATCCCAATATCTGTTCTTTGTTTGTTTTTTGAGACAAGGTCTTGTCATATAGCTCAGGCAGGTCTTGAACTCACTATGTAACCCAGGCTGACAATGAACCTGTGGCAAGTCTCCTGCCTCAGTCTCCCAAATCCTGAGATTATAGACATACACCATCGCACATGACCCAAAATCCTTTTAAAGGATTTAAACCTCTGTTTTGGTTCCTTTTTTCATTGCTGAGACAAAATACCCAACACCCAAAGTTAAAGGAGGAATGTTTTATTTAGCTCACAGTTTGTAGAGGCTTTAGTCTGTAGTCTGCAGGGTACCACACGGCAAAAGGGCAATAGTTCTTGGCTACAGAAGACAGCAAAAGCAACAAGACAAGAAGAGGTGGGGAGAGGCAAGACTCTTTCTGTCCCCTATATTACATTCAGTCTAACAGGAGTAGGGTGGTAGCAATCTAATCAGTAGACTGATCCAGCAAACACCCACACCTAATCCCAGTGCCCTCAATCCCCACATTGCACTATGTATTAGTCACACACTGTAAATTCAGCCACCTAAAAAAAACCTAAAAAAACCTTATGACTGCATGAGGCTTTGGGGGACATCTGGACACAAACCATAACACCCTCAATGCCCTAACTTCCTCTTATTAGGCCCTACCACTTACAAGTTTCACCGACTGTGGGTAGGGACACATAGACATTTGGGGGACATTCAAAATCCAAACTTCAGTGTGAAGAGCAGAAAGCAGGACTAAGGGTCAGATTTTCTCCAGGACCAAGATGATGCAGATGCGTAGTTAGGGGATTAGAGGTCTAGAACAGAAGTTCAGTTTTCATTTGGAATCTATTGTATTTCATTTTTACCATTTCCCACACATACTTCTAGATTCAGGCAAAGAGGGAGCCATAGTAAAAAGACCATTTTGGCATTCTTTGTATATATCACCCATGTTTTTTCTGAAAAATTCTATGATATTTATTAGAGAAAAGAAGCACTAACAATTTTGAATAAAACTTCTCATTTAGAAACATAACATATCATTGTTCATAGATGTAGGCCCAGTAGGATAACTCAAGATCTGGTTAAATAATTCCGATAAATACAGTTTCCTGGTTTCTGTAGATGCTTTCAGGTTATATGCAATGCCATAATGCATAAAAAATACCTCGATCTAACTTATTTTTCAAGAAACTGAATATTTCCATTGGGAATCTAATCTAAGCACATTATATTTTCAAACATAATGGTATCCCTCAGTCACAGAAAATCCCTTTTTTGCTTGGAGCTCTGTTTCTTTGGATTCCCTTTTTTATCCTAGGGTTCACAATTCTAGGGTTCTCTCATCCTGTGATAGTTGTGAATGGCCTTAGAAGAGGTTGGGATAAGCCATATTGGACACCCCTTTCATTTCTCTCAGACTGATGGCCTTGTCCAGCCTCTGAGACCTCTGCCTTAACAGTTACAAGACTCTCTCGACCACGCCACCTCTATGCCATCATTCTCATTGCCAACACCAGTGTTCTACCATATGATCTACCCGGCCCTGTGCATCTACACCTCCACCTGAAACTCAGGAGCTTGTGCTCTTACCTGGAAGCTCTGATTTTCAAACTCTTTCCAGCATAAAGAATCTCCTACTGAAAGATCTGAGGAAATAACAAACAGGAATGTATTTATTGAAAAAGATTTCATGATTCTTCCAGGCCATCCTCAGTAATATTCTTATGGTGTCTTTTGGAATAGGCACCTATAAGACTAGAAACTGTCTCTCTTCTGCTTCTTTTGTGAACTATAAATCTGAGCACTGAGATAGTTTAAAAATTCCTATTGCTATGGCCCGGTGCACTAACTGAAGAAATCTGCCACCCTTCCGATGGCAGGTCTCCTATAATCACTGTGCTTGGGCAACAGAGAAATGACTGCTCTCACCATGAAATACATAGTAAGGATCTTTCTCTGGGAAGAAGGAACAGTTTTGAGGGGTTGAAAGCAGAAAAGCTCTTCAGAATTATATGCTTTGTACTCTGGTCATCTGCACATGTCCGATCTATTGAGCCCATGTCCTTCGTTCCCGGTACAGTATGTCTGCTTCATTGCACAGTTGGTTGGTAACCATTTATGAGGGTCTGTTACAAGTCAACCCCTGCTAAGGTAGTCACAGAAATGAACAAGTTACGGCCCCTGCCCTCAAGAATTCTAAATCTGTTGGACATTAAGACACATAAGAGTAATGATGACATAATACGAAAATTGCCTTTGAAGAGTGACTTTACACACAGGGCTTCCCCATAGCAAAGAAGGACAGGAGAAAGTTTCAAAAGAGAAAAAACATTTTAACTGGATTTTGAAGCCTGAATTCAACCAAATAACTGTGGGTTTCAGGGAAGGGCATTACAAGCACAGGGAACGACATGTAAAAGCACTGAGAAGTGAGAAGCAATGGGCATTTTAAAAGAGGCAAGTCACCCCATGTGGCTGGAGCACATGGCAAAAAGCTGGCTTCAGGGACTGGAAATGGCAGGAGGGGACCGGAGGATGGAGGTGGCAGGGAGAGGAAAGCTAGAGCAAAGAGGCAGTTCCTCCCGGCTCTGTCCTTCACGTGCTCTTCAGGCACCTGGGGAACTGCGCTCTCCTTCAGTGTATGAGTCAGCACCTGTGTTCCCTGCCTAGGCCTGAGTGAGGCCTGGCGAGGTGTGTGCTATTGCTAACATGTTCCTCCCTACCCAAGTGCCAACAATTAGTAATCATGAGGCTGGATCCACTGTGCCACTGGTTGCCAGAAAGTCACATCCAGAAGGGCCATCAACCCAGCCAAGTGTCTCGCCAGAGCTTCCTTCCCAGCTGTGCTTGCAAACAGGCTCCAGCCTCAGGAAGTGGAACAACCATTTAAGAGGGACATACAGGGGAGGACACAGGAAGAGGAAAGGCAGAAGGGAAAAAATGAGACTGACCTGAAACTTTCCAGACAGGGAGTGGCCAAGCAAAGAGCCCAAGGCTTCCCCCAGCATTCCATGACTCTCCTCTCCTCCCCTCCCCTCCCCTCCCCTCCTCCCCTCCCCTCCTCTCCTCTCCTCTCCCCTC
>PVLA01015360.1:0-25683 GCA_004027455.1 Hydrochoerus hydrochaeris
ATGATGCTGTGTGTGTGTGTGTGTGTGTGTGTGTGTGTGATCGCCCTGAAAGACAGGTAGAGGGAGGAGGGTCCAGGTCAGAGCCTGGAGGAGCTCTGCTGCAGAGGAGGAGCTCACAAAGGAGGATGAGAAGGAACAGCCAGGAAAAAGAAACCAGGAAGCCAGTAGGCTGGAGGCCAAGGGCAGAGCTGCCCATGGCAAGGGGCAGAGGGCAGCTGTCAAGGGCGGCTGAGATGTAAAGTAAGATGAGGTCGAAGGATGTCGTCATACGTTGGGTTGAACGAACTATGACCTTCATATACTTCAGTAGCTTGGTGGGAGCAGAAGCCACAGGCCAGGGACAGATGGGTGGAGGTGCCTTGGAAAAGTCACCTGGTGATGGGTGGAGGGTGCATTGGAGGATGGATGGATGAACCCACAGGAATTCCATAGGACCCACGTGAGCATCTGCTAAAGAGCAAATGCTCTGAGGCTCATAACTAAGGAAACATGGGTCTCGATGCCAGCAGAGAGAAACAACCCAGCACTTGGTCTAAACTGACTGTCCCACAAGCAAAGAAGAAAGTGAATGGGCAGTAGGAGGAGCCATCCAGGATTCCCACAGGGACGCACCGAGATGCCAGCCACTCCCCAGAGAACCATTGTCCCCTCCAAGTTCCTGCTGCCATGCGATCCTAAGGCCTCTGAGGGCCAGTCCAGGGGAAAACACAATTGAACAAAAGCAAAGAAGTGTTGTTACCTGGGTTGCAGGAACTGGTCATTGGAGCAAAAAAAAAAAAACAAAAAAAAAACCAAAAACAAAGATTAAAACTCCAGCTCTACCACCTGCACTCTGAGTGGTATATTTCTAAACATTTGTGGAGATTAACAGTCAAGTCTGTTTTCAGAAATATCATAGTATGAGAATATGCATGGGTTAGGATGGCAAAAATGTGAAATTTGGACATTCAGCTTCATCATATTTTCTCTTCTGGGTGCAAATCTTCTGGCCAGGAGTAGGCCTTCCCTGGATGTTTGCAGGCAGAAAGGAACAATCTCAGCCAGCTGCCTGGAGGCGGAGGTGTGTGGGTGCTCCCTCAGGATGGAGTGGGCTGGGACCAGAACCTGAGTGGAAAACTGCTCAGGGAGCCTGGATGTCCCCGTGGCTGGGAGCTCAGCATAGATCTGTCTGCCCAGTGAGCTGTGAGAGCTGGTCTACATCAGGGGGATAGGGCTGGCGGGCCAGCTCCATCTTGCCTCCTCCTCTCTGTCCACCCTCCCAGCAGCCCTCTCTCAGGAGGAGCATCAAAGGTGAACAGTACACTGAAAGGGACCCGGCAGAGCAAACAAGGCTATTAACATTCACATGCCAATGTCCAGTAGTGTTCACTGCCCAGCCCTGAACCAAGCTGGTGACACACTGCGGCAATCTTGTCCTGTAGTCAAAGTCCTAGAGACCCAACCCTGCGGAGGCTGTGCAGAGCTGACTGAGAGTGACATCCCTCTATGGTAAGCTGTCTTTTTGGAGCTAGAGAAGTTCTTGTCCCTCCCTGGGTCCTGGAGTCCTGACAACATTTGCCTGGGCAGATGACATATAACATCCCTCTCTGGACCCTGAGTCCAGGTGAGGCTTTCCTGGGCAGGTGGTCTGCTCTGAATACAGACCAAAGAGGCAAGAGGGTTCAGAGGGTGATGCTTGCTTGGGGTTATGGGAGCCATGACCCTCTCCACATGGTTTGAAGCAGGTGAGATTCCCTGGGAGAAGCTGGGAGTCTTGCTTATTTCCCTTTGGACTTGACGGACAGAACCTAACACACACACACACACACACACACACACACACACACACACAGGAGGCAAAGGGAACTCAGTGAGGGAAAGCTCAGCCACTTATCAAGCATACGTGTGGGATCCTCCTGTGGAGCAGAGTAGATTTTATACCACTTCTGTCCCTGAGGTCTTCTCTGGCCCTGCTACCTGGGAATGGGATGTACCTGGTCCAGGGTGTCTTGGCTCTGGAAGATCCAGGGAAGAACTTCTGTGTGCACTGACCACCTGGCATATCAGCCCAGCTCTGTGTGATTCTCTGCCCAGAATGGAAATGGGGTGGGTGCAGGTTATCTTGGTATCTGTGCTGAATCTCCATGGTACCCCTGAGCATGGTGGAGAGAAAAGAGCTCTAGGCTCTGCCTTTATTAGCTAAGCAACTGTGGACAAGTTATTAATCAACTCTGGCTTTTAAGTTTCTCATCAAAAAAGAACTGGACTCAAAGTAACTTTGTTGCAATGATCATGGCGACCCAGGCCTGCATGACAAATGGGAAGGAACACTGGACTTAGATCAGAATGTCCAGTCCAGGCACAGTATCTTTCTTTGCCTCAGTTTCCTCCTTTGTACAATAGAGGGCAGAGGAGGACTGAACTAGGGGACTGCTACAGCCCCGCTGGGTGTTTTCTGGCCAGTCCTGATCTACTCCCTTTTGCTTTTCTATCACGGGGTGCGATTGTCCCCGAGAAGAGGGAAGGAAGGGAACACAGCTTGGGTGGCTGGGACCAAGAATCCTGGTCCCATCCTAATTCTCTGGTCCTTCTGGGTTGATACCAACAATGACAGTCCTCTAGGCTTACTGTGGAAGTGACACTTCTCAGGGAAGTCACACTGTCAGACTCTGCTGTCACTTTGGGTGTGTAAACCAAAGGCCACCCTCCAGCAGCCTGAGATAAAGAGCCCCCTGGGCTTCCTGCTTGAGAGGTGACTAAAGCCATTTCTCTAGGTACATCTCCTAGTCATGCAAGAGAAATGAATGGATATGGAGGAGAGGCTTGGATTGGAGCCTCCTTCTAAATTTACTAGTTGGGTAACATTAGTCAGGACTTTTAACCCCTCGAAGAATGCAGGTGGTTTAGGATATAAAATTGATGGTATTGAATAAGACAATATTTATGAACTTGAATAGCAAGATGCCTGGCACCTGGTGGGTGCTCAGAACATGCTGTTTAAACCTGAACCTAGATGTGGTGCATTAATGGGAATCTTTAACAGATGGACAAAGTCATTGATCCCTGTAGCCCTTTGGGAGGGTACAAGACCCCTAACCGGTCATCTCAGACCAAAGGCAGTCCTTTGAGCCTGTCCTCTGTGCTGTACAGGTAACCCTGGCTTCCCTGGGCTGGCAGGAACATAGGCTGAGAAGTGTGGCTTAGATAAATTCCCTAGTCTGGACTTACAGGGCACTGGGCCTGGGGACCCTCAGAGTCCAGAGATGGTGGCAAGTTGAGGGTCCAACAGGCAGTGCCAGTATGATTTGGAGAATGCTTGGCTCCTGCTGTAGGACCTCATGCCACTCTCGGTTGTAAATGGTAGTCATGCAGCAATAGGGGGCTCTTCTGAGCCACTGGCTGGTGTAGGAAGGGGGCATCCCGTAGGCATGAAGTGGACAGCTCAGCTCACTCCTTCCTCAACTGCCATGACTCTGCTCTGCAAACTGCACACAAGAGTGTGGCATTCCTGCCGTCAGCCTAGAGCAAAGGAAATCCAGGCACAGGAGGAGCGGTTGACTACAGGTGGTGACGGGTGCCACAGTTGATCCGGTGCCCATGACTGGGCCTTTCCAGGCATCCGCATCTGGCCCTTTCCTCGTCTACCCTGGCCTGTAAGGTAGAAGTTCCAGCATCTTAACCCCTTCTATTCTATGGGTTCCCCCCTTGGAAAGCCCATCAAGTCAGCCTGATGGTGTCAGCTGTCCATAGCCTGTGCTGAGGTAGGGTGGGCTTTTTGCTTGTCTGATGCAGCAGAGATTGGAATCCTTTTTGTCCCTCAGTGCTGGTTGCCTGGGGGTTCCCTGAGACTGTTGGCTCCTGAGAGTTGTGAATCTCAGTCTTGGATGTACATTCAAAATCTTTAAAGCTAACCGATGCGGCTGGAGGTGTAGCTCAGAAGCAGAGAATTCGCCTAACATGTGTGAGGCCTTGGGCACCACAGATAACAAAACAAAACAAAACAAAACAAAACAAAACAAAACAAAACAAAACAAAACAAAACACCAATCGCCTAAAACACAAGTCCCATCCTAGACCAAATCAGAACCTGAGGGTGAAGCTTGGGCATGGGTACTTCCTGAAACACTCCACAGGTAGTTTCTAGTTTTCAGCCAGGGTCCAAGCTGCTATGGGGAATCACAATGGTTTGGCCCTGGGGAGGAGCTCCCCCTGGTCCTCCATGCTCTCTGTGGTTCCCATCATGCTCTATGCTCCCAAGTGCCTGACTTCTTCCTCAATTCTCTATCCTAAAACAGGATTTGTACTCCTTTCACCTTTCCTTGTCTGTTCTGTGAGCTGATCTTTTCTATCGTAATCTTGGTCTTTTTTCTTTATTCTGGCTTTCTTTCATTAGTTTATTCCTCCAGTGCTAATGGACACCTGTGCAGCCAGGCACGGGCTAGCGACTGGGGATCCAGCCAAGGTCAAGCAGACCAGGTGCCCTCTCCCAGGGAGTGTCCATTCCTTCTACTTGAATTTGCCCTCTTGATCTTTCTCTTGTTATTAAGGATGTTTAAAAATTATAGTATTTTCCCCCAAAACTACATTAGCAGTCCCTTTTTCATTTTGTCTCATGTCTTCACTCCTTAACAAAGCTCTCTTCTTGTCTTCAGTATCTTGATTCTAAGCAAAGCCTCTGCCACGGGCAGCTGAGTCAGCCCAGCTGCGATTATTGGACACTGTTTTGCTCATGTGTGTGCCTAGGCCTTGTTCCTGAAAATAGGCACCATGAGTACTTGTCTGAGGTGACAGATTACTGCTGGATGTGTCCTGTCACGTTATTGCAGCTCACCCAGGCACCAAAGAAGAGGACATCTGAGCCGAGCTCTGTCACAATCATTAAGAACTTTCCCCATCCTTACCTCTCTTCCCACGCCTCCAAGCCATTCTCTGGCACAGGTAGGCAGGGTGAGCTGTGCCCTCAACCAGAAAGAGAAACAAACCTAGTTTCTATTATTCTCAAAGTCTAGGGATTTCTTTGTAGCGCTACTGTTCAGTTAGTAGTTTTCAACTTTTTTTGTTTTTACTATGACCCACATTAAGACATAAATATTGCATTCCTACATATAGCTGAAAGATTTCTCCCGACAACACTTACCTTTGTTATATTCAGTGCCCTAAGATGTCTGAAATTTTATTTCATTTCTTTAAAAGAGCTGATAATTTACCGAATTAAATTCATGGATAATTATTATGATATCCCAATAGTGAGATACTAGTTGTAACCCACTGTTTGCAAAATACTCTTCCAAGGCGGGAACCACATCCTTTAACCAACAGGGGCCCTGAGCCTGATGCTTGGTCTAGCCCCTTTTTGTGGATTCTTGGCAAGCAGCTTTTTCAATCCTGAAGATACCTCCTGAGCAAAGCACGTACTGCCACCCCTTGCGGGCACAAATTCTAAGCTCTCTGTCTTTTCCAAAAGGCTCACTGCTGGCAGCTGCCAAAACCTGGAAAGGAACATCTTCCTGCTCCAAGTCCTGTTCCTCCAGCACCTCTGATAGCACAACTTGGAGAAGGAAAGTTCATGGACAGATTATAGAATGTGTTTCACTGTCTCAGCTGCTTGTAGATCACGTAGGCAGCAGGTGCCAGTCAAGCTAAAGGGTGCACCATGGCACCTGGCCAAGTGCCCAGGAAATTCTGCTGTCCCTGCTGCCTCACAGTGGAAGAGGAGTCCTGGTTGGAGGGTCTGGACACGAATATTTCTATCTAAAAGGCCTATAACGAAACACCTCTCAGAGATTAAAAAATAATTAAAAAAAATAATTTCTCAGTTGTTTGAAATGTAGAGAGGTGAGAGGATGTGTGTGACCAGCCCAGGGCTGTGGTGGCCACGCAGAGAAGTGGTCAGAGACAGGAGTGAGCATATCGGGGTAGAGCCAGGCTGCCCCAACCCCACCTCCTCAGGCCTCCCAGCCCCGCTTCCTGGCCTCGGTATAGTGGGGACCTGTGGCTGGTTGTTCCAGGCAAGCAGGCTCAGGGGTGCCCTTTGAGGCTGCGGTGGCACTGCTGGGAGCTGGGTAGACTCCTGACACCCTTCACAGTGAGACGGCTGCTTTGGGTTGCTCACTGAACTTGTGAACGGTTTAGGGGAGCTGGTGAGCGTCCAGCTGCTCAAAAGCCTCTGTGCTCAGGTGGCCCCTGCTTTGGGGCACATTTTCTTCTTTCTTTTCTGTGAGTGTCGCCCTCTTCCAGAGCTTGGGGCCAGTTGATGTCCAGTTGTCATGGCCCAAGACCCTCATGCAGTCCTGAAGCTGAGGCTAAACCACTGGTGTAGCTACATCTGGGGTCGCCCACATCACATTTTTCTCAGCAGTTGAGGCAGGAAGAAAACCTCCTAAAATCAGGATTCTCTGCGTAAAGAGCTGCCCACTCAGACTTTACTTAGACTTAAGACAACAGAGCCACAAGGATAATTTTAAAACATGAGGGAAATATCCAGATCAGCCAGCGGATCAAAATCTGCCCTGGGTAAAGGGAGCCAGCTCAGGGCTCCCAACAGATTCTAGAATTCGGCACAATTCGGCAGTCTGGCTGCCACAAGGTTGGCCCAAGACAAGCACAACTTAAGAATTCGTGTGCATATGATTAGCCAAGGCAATTATTCCTTGATACTTGTGGGGATAAATTGTCAATTTTACCCTCAAGGGCACTTTGTCACTCAATCTTTAAATGCCAGCTCAGTTTAGACCTGGCCCAACATTGCTGACTTCATGTGCCCGGAAGGAAATTTTCTTACAGCTGAGACTTACAGCTGAGACAGCCGAGGCCGAGTTAAGGACGTGCCCAAGTGCCCACAGCTATGGTAGGTTTGCAGTTCCAGCCTTGGACTGGGATTCCTGGGCCAGCACTCTTCCCGGCAGTCTGGTCTCGGTCCCGGCAGCAGCTTCCATGCTCCCGTGAAGATGCCCCATGAAGACTGCTGTGAGGACCTGGGCTCTGAGCGTCTATGCCTAGAACATGCTACCCATTTTAATTCTTCTGCCTAAATGTTAATATTTATCATTTACAGCCAGCCAC
The DNA here is from genome assembly GCA_004027455.1 of Hydrochoerus hydrochaeris. NCBI lineage: Eukaryota > Metazoa > Chordata > Mammalia > Rodentia > Hydrochaeridae > Hydrochoerus > Hydrochoerus hydrochaeris. The sequence continues at coordinate 7,042 of PVLA01015360.1, forward strand.
TGCCCCCTTTCAAAGGTGAACACAGTAAAATTTATGACAGGTGCACTATCAATCCCTGAGGCGATAAAAGCAGGAAGAAGTGTGCTAACTCATTCATCCTTGGAAGGAAGCCATTCACCCGCAGGCCTGGGACACCTGAGCAGCTGGCATGGGGCTGCAGCCAGGCGTCTTCCTTGTGGGGCTGCTACTGCTGGGTCAAGGTGAGTGTGCTTTTGCTCAGAGACAACTGATGCCCCAGCCCGCCTTGCGTTCTCTGTTGCTAGGCAAGGAGTTACGTGCCCTACCGATTGACACAAAGCACAAAACATACAGTTCGAACCCAAGGCACCTGCTTTAGCCTCTTAGCGTCTTGCTGGGTGGGAGGCACAGGTGGCCCGCAGAGTGACTGAGGGCTGGGTGTGCTGAGGTTCAGGTTGAGGGCAGGTTTGGGGGAGGTGAGGCGTCCACCTAGGGTGTAGCGGGGGTGGGGAGGAGATGGAGCTATGGGTGTTGAGTTAAAAGACCTGTATTCCAGTTCTTGGCACCCTGTGGCCTTGGGAAAATTCTAACTTTGCTGGGCCTTGATTTTTATCATCTTTAAAATGGAAATCACTGTGAAGCATGTGTTGAGGATTACTGTTAGTATTTATGGGCTTTGCTGTTTTCTAAAAGAGCAGAAAAGGCAGGTTTCAGGATGAGGCATTATAAAAGGTGGCCCACACTCTACAGTGTTATGAAATGGTGGCCTTCGGCCTTCCGAGTGTGGATTGACCTGCCTGGGCCACCTCGAATTTGCATCCTCCCCTGTCCCCAGGCTAAAGACCGAGAGCGGGTAGGCCTTACCCGTACTCCCTCTGCCCTGTCCACCCTCCCTGCTTCTCCCTTGATTTAGGGAGAATCTTTAAAACTGAAAAATCCTTAAGTATGACCTTTCACCCCTCCGGTGAGCCTGGGCCTGGGCTATGCAGGCAGAGGTGAAGGAGGAAGCCGGGGTCTCCCCCTGCCCTGCTGCTCACTGGGTTAAGGAGGTGACCTCGGTGAGCTTGGGCAGACGGATCATGCCAGCTGGGTTACTTCCTTCTGTTGTTCTGGGTTATTGTGCTTTCTGATAATTAATGAGACAAAGGTATTTTTCAAGTTGATCATTCGAATCCCTCTTTTATGAAGTGCCCATTTGAGCACATTCCTGGTTTTTCTGTAGGTGAGTCTTTCCACATTGATTTTAGGAGTTTTCAGAGATGTCTTACACTGTGTCTTTGGTGGCTACGTGTGTACCAGATGCCTTCTCCCACTCCACAGCTTATCTTTCCACTCTGTTTGTGGAGACCTTTGATAAACAAAATCCGTAATTCTGTGGAAATAAGTAAAGACTACCCAACTGAGCACACAGAGACTGCTGATTCAGAGCTCGCTTGAGCAAGGTATAATTTGTCTTTGGTAGAGACTCAGAGGCAGGCAGGGAAAGAGAGATTTATGAGCATAGTGGACAAAAAGGAAGGCTTGCGCAGGTGGGAGGCTGTTGGAATGGGCAGGCTAGAGACCAGCTAACCAGAGGCAGGGTGTCTTAAGTGATTTGCTTGTGGGGCGTATTTGGTTTCTTTTGTTAGCCCTGAGTCAGAAGCAGAGGTGAAAAAGCAGAACATGGCAGGCATTAACCAGGTCCTGATCATCTGGGCTGGTGGCTGCAGAGTTGTGGTTTGGCTCCCTGGGCCTATTGCTATAGATTTCTGGGCAGAGTTCTAACGTCATCTTCGGTCAGGCCATTGTCCATTTGTATGTTCTGTCTCTATTTCTAAGTACACACATTTTAAACCTTTTTCTCTGTGTGCTTTGCTGAGTCCCCTCCTACACTGAGGTCATGAAGATATCCTATATTTCCTTCTAAATGCTTTACACATTTGCTGTTCTGGTTAGGCTAATCCTAATACATCTGGTATTGGTTTTTGTGAACAGTGTAAAAGAGAAACTCAATTTTATATTTTTGTGCAGATACTTGTCTCAGAGTGTTTATTAACAAATCAACTGTTTCCCGCTGCTATATGGGCCCCCCGTGTTCGTAGGTGGAGGATCTGTGCATGCATTCATCTCTGTCAGGGTCCATTTGTGCTTCCCTGTGCCAATAACTGTCTTCATTCTGTAGTTTCACAGTAAGTTGTTACTTGACAAAATAAGTCCCCTTATTTCTCTTTCTTTAGAAGTATCTTGGGTGAATTTTTACATAAATTTAACTATCCACCGGTCAATTTCTGACAAAGAAGACCTGCTGGGATTTTGGTAGAGACTGCTTTGAATTCTATGAAGCCAGCTGGGAAAACAGACATTGGTAGTTGAGGTCCTGCACATATTTGATTAATGAGGTATATATTTCCTTGTGTAGCAAATGAGTTTTTAAATTTTTATTTTGAAAATGTTTATCATAGGTGTATAAACATAAAATTGGTTTTTACTTGTAAATTTTTTGAATTTGACTAAGTTCTTATAGATCTATATGTACATTCTTGGGAATTTTCTGTATCCGCAATCCTGTTTATAGTGATGGAATCCCTGCCTCCTTTTCTACCAGTTTACCTCTTAATTGTTTTTGTACTTTTACTATGATAACTGATGCCTGCTCTACAATTTTTCATAGAAGTGGTAGTTGGAGGCATTTTTATTTTAAAGTTCAAAAGAAAACTGTTTCATTGTTCATCAGTGAGTATGGTTTTTGTTATAGGCTTTTTTTGTATGTACAGTGTAGGCATCCCTAATCTGAGAACAGAAAGTCTGAAGTACTTCAAAATAAAACCTTTTTGAGTTCAGAAACATTTCAGATTTTGAAACATTTATGAAGAGTGAAATTTGAAACCCTTCTGGCTTCAGGCATTTCAGATAAGGTATGTTTAACTTGTACTCTTTGTGAAACTAAGTCCTTTTGGATTCCTTATTTCCGAGAAATTTTTAAAAAACTGTAAATGGGTGTCGAGTCGTATCTAGTCCTTTTTCTGCATTTGTTGAAATGATTTTGTGATTTACTTCTTTAATATGATACCATTCATTGTAATGTAAAGTGACTTTAATTTTTCAGTCAGTGCTTACTACTGTAGGTTCATTAGAGTACTGCACATTTCATTTATCTGTACTGTCTTTTCAATCTATTTGAATCTAGAATAGTTCTTTAGCTTTTTCATTTATCTTTTGTGTCACAGAAATTTGGGCTGGGGGGTTTGTGTGTGTGTGTGTACACCTCAATATGGCTTCATCCAAATTATTTCTTTACTGCATGCATCAGATTAAACTCAGCAGAAATACAACACGGATTGCATTTGTTGCATCATGTTAGTGAACACAAGTGATGTTGGCACACAAGTGATACCAAACTTGATAATTTGGTTAACATGGCATCTGCCAGATTTGTCCCTTGTAAAACTGTCTCCCTGCTGTTTGATTCATAAATTACCTGTAGAAAAACATTGTGAGACCATGTGACTGTCTTCCTCAGTGGTCTTACTATCCATTGGTGATTTTTTTTTTTTTAATGTTTTTGGTACCAGGGATTGAACTCAGGACCTCGCACTTGCCAGGCAGGCACTTAACACTGCTGAGCGAAAGCCCCAGCTCCCTTTGGTGATTCTGGCCTGAACTGGTACCATAGTGATTCTCTGTTTCTACCATTCCTTCACTTGTTTGTTGACTTTGCTCCATCCAAGAGACTCCCCCTCTCTTCCAATTTAGAAATAGTTCACTGAACTCTCCTTTCCTTCTAGAGAGTTAGTGTGTCTAGGCCTTCTTGGTAACAGAGCTAAGTTTTCCTTAAAAAAAAAAAACACAGTAAATTTATAAAGAAATCTTTAATTTTAGTTAGAATTAGGCTTTTTGGTCTCCTTCCCTCATTTTATATTTGTATTACCCTTTCCCACAGTTCAAATCTGAGTTACAAATGCATTGATAAATACATTTATTTGCCAAATCCTGTAATACAACATAATACCACGATTGCTTTGAAAATGATGCCACTGACAACCAATGAAATTCAAATTTTCTTTGTTGTTCTGTGTTCTTAGAGCCCACTTGGGGTATATAATCAAAGTATGCTGCTCAAAGTGACTTGAATTAATTTTTTCTTTCATTCTCTCTGTTATAATTAGGTAATTGGAAAGTAACCTTATCTCTTTATATTCAGTTTAGTGTTTTTTATTGATTTTATTTTTTCAGTATGTAAAATGTTAACATATTTCAAAAGTCAAAAGCATAAGAAAAGATGGATTCAGATACTTGCTGTTTGCTTCCCTGACTTCCCTTCCCCTTTCTACCCTTGCATTAGGTTTATATTTTTTGTTTGTTTTTGAAAATGTATACTCTGTTATTTTGCACTTACCTTAAAAAAATAACCTGCTATGATACACTCTATGTGTCTCTGTTAAGTTCAGAGATCTTCATTTTTGGAGATTTCATAGCCCATCAAGTGTCATCTATTTCACCAGCCTCCCGATAAGGAGATTGAGGTTGTCTGCAATATTTTGCTATTGTCCATAATACTGTCACGAACAACCATATACATATGTCTCTTTCATGTTGTTGGACAAATATTATAGAATAAATTTCTGGGTCAAAGACTGAACACACATATAGTTTTATTACATTACTAAATTTCTCTCCATAAAGATTATACCATTTTGTATCCCCACCAGCAGTCTGTGTGTATGTGTGTGTGCATGTGTATATGTGTGTGTGTATAGGTATTTTGCACAACTTGACAAATGGAATTCTTACAAATGTCACTGGTAAGAAAGGGCATTTTAATTTTGATTTCTCTTATTACAAAAGAAGCTGAATATCTTTTCATATATTTAAGGACTGTATGTTGGCAGGGTTCCAACAAGCAATGGGAAATAAAATATTTTCCCTACTGAGTTATTGATTACCTTTGAGACTGAAAAATAGAAACATACATATATAAGTGTGTACAACCATATTAAGGAAGTATTCATATTTCTATTTTACTGAATATATTAGTCAAGAATTAATGTTAAATTTTGTCAAAGGCATTTTCAACATTTATGACAATATTCATGTGATGCTTTGCCATTAGATTTATCATGATGTTGAATTATATTAATAGATCTGATAATACAGAAATATCTATCCATTGTTGAACTTAGTTTGTTAACATTTATTTGTTTTTATTTTTTCTTATGTGTTCACAAATGAGATTGAACTATGCCTTTTTTCTTACTGTCTTTGCTAGGTTTTGGTACCAATGTTATAAATTCTCAGAAAATGAATTTGAGAGCTTTCCTATTTTTGTCTGGAGGAGTTTGCAGTAAGGATGCAACTTTTCCCCATTTAGTGGTTAGTAGAACTAACTGATAAGGACATCTCAGGTTGGAATTTTTTTTTTTTTGGTAGATTTTGGCGATGATTCAATTTCTTTAATGGTTAATTAGTATTTTTATTTTTATTTATTTATTTATTTATTTATTTATTTATTTTGTACCAGGGATTGAACTCACAACCTCATGCTTGTCAGGCAGGCACTTAGGCCACTGAGCTAAATCCCCAGCCCTAGTATTTTTAATTTTTAAAACTAAGTTTTAGAAAACTTTTAATTCCAGGAGTATGATCATTATAAATAAAATGCAAGTTTTTTGGCATAAAATCTTTTTGTTTTTTGACAGCTTTCTGCTGTTTTCAGTATCTGTGGCTTCTGTAGTCATGTCCATCTTTTTGTTTCTGGTACCAGCTGTTTGAGTCTCCCCTACCCTCCTCTTATTTTTTTTTTTTGTTTTTAATTCTTTTTTTGAGATAGAATCTCACTGTATAGTTCAGACTGGCCTTGAATTCACTATGTAGCCCAGGCTGACCTTGGACTTGTGATGCTCCTGCCTCAGCCTTCCAAATGCTGGAATTACAGCTGTGTACCATCACACCTGACCCCTCTTTACTTCTTCTCCCAGCAGTGCTGGGGACAGAACTCAGGGTTTTATGCACACTGAATGTGCACCGTACCACTGAGCTGCCTGCCAAGCCCCCTTTTTCTTTGACTCATTCTATCAGAAATGTGTCAACTTGGTTAATATTGTCAAAGAAGTAATTTCTGGTTTTGTTGATCTTCTGTGTCCTGGTTTTCTTTTGCTGCGCAGCAAATTACCCTGACTCTTAGTGTTTTACAGGAGAAACTGTTGCATTTCCTCACAGTTCAGTAGATCTGTATTTCAGAAGGATCTCGGCAGGGACAGCCTCTGTTTCTGAGAGTGTCGCTCAGGATTGACTTGGGGGGGATCTAGAACGATGTGTCTGGAGACTCGTGTTGTTCACTGGGGTGTGCAGTGGTGCTCCCCCCCATTTCCTGTCTAAGCTTCTTCTAAAGGGAACCCAAGGCCCCAGAAGAACACAAATAGAAGGCAGAGACCTTGGAACTGACAGGCTCCCAAGTCACACTTGCCCCTTCTATGCTTCACTGCAAGTTTCTGGGCCATTGAGGAGAAGGCATTGATTTGGCTTCATGGCTTGATAGGAGGATTAGGTACATTCCTAATGGACCTACTGCGGCCCTCTGTGGAAACCACACCCCAGTCTGCACCGCATGTTCGGTTCCTAGTGATTGAGTGATGTGTACTCAGTCTAGAGCATGGCAGAATATGAAAGAGAGGAGGCAAGTAGATAAGAAAAGTTTAATAAGCGGGGCGGCATGGAGGGAGTCACCACAGAGAAGGCTGTGGCGGCTCCCTGCAGACAAAGGGCAGGTTCTGCCTGATACAGCCTCTGATGGGGGTAGGGCTCTGGTGGCTGGTGTGAGCTGATTTACTTTGTGAGAGTGCAGGGGATTGGGTGAAACTTTACATTCCTGAGCTCTGGCAGACTTTTGGGAGGGAGAAGCCAGAGGGGCTTCTGGGAAGAAGGAGGTGTGCGTTATCACGGCACAGCTTTGAACCCCTGCCATGAAGATTGTGCTTTCTCTCAGGCAGGCGGAACTAACACCTAGTTTGTTGATTTCTGTGAATTGATCTTGTTTGGAATTTGGATCTGTGGTTTGACAGCTTTCAACAATTTCGAGGAATTCTCAGCCAATAGCTCTTGGGGTGGTGCTTCTTGTCATTCTCTTTTTCTTTCTGTGACACTGAGGAAACATTTGTGGTTCTCGTTTCCTGTACCATAGCTCTGGCCTTGCCATCTTTTTCCGTACTGTGTTCTGAGTGCTCTATTATGACACATACATTCTTTGTGTGTGTGTGTGTGGTACCGGGGATCGAACTCACAACCTTGAGCTTGCCAGGCAGGCGCTTATGCCACTGAGCTAAATCCCCGGCCCCAACACATACATTCTTAAAGCTGTGTTTAGTTTGCTGTTAAAACTGACCATGGAAGAGTTTGAAAATTGGTGATTTAATTGTTCAAACTTAAATTGCACTTAGCCTTTAGCAAATTTGTAACTTTGAATAGTTTGGGGTTTCTATAAAAACTTCAGATTATTTTTTTTAAACTACTGATAATATCGGTATCCAGTCTTTGTGATCTGTTCTATTTTTTTTCTTGTAAACCCTTGCCCTTGGATATCTTGTTTCTTTATGTGCTTGGTTATTTTCCATTGCATGCTACTCTGACTCCTCAAAAAATGTGCGTGTGACATTCCTCGAGGCCTAGGATGACAGTGATTGTCTTCAGAGGAATTATAAATGCTCATTCCATGAGGCATTGGGGACATTTACATCTGAAGGATAATTTCAGGGAAATTCCTTAAGAGTTTCCCGAGAACAGTCAAACCCCCACTAAACACTCACATACAATTGTCCCTTAGTGCTAATGGAAATTGGTTGTAGGAACTTCCCCCTGTGTGTGGGTGTCACAATCCATGGATACTCAAGTTCTTTACATGATATGATGTATTTGTGTATACCCATACAATCCCCTGGTACATTTAAAATAATCTCTAGATTTCCTTTAAATTTTAATACTATGTAAATGCTTTATACATAGTTGTTCTCTAAACAATACAGTATAACAACTGAAGAGTCCAGTTTGGTACAGATGCAATGTTCCAACATTTTCTACCCACTGTTGGCTGACTCCATGGATACAGAACGTGTACACCAGCTGCTCTTTAAGGTGGGCTGTGCCATTGTTCCCATTTCCCAGATGAGCAAATTCAAACATTAAGTAACTTGTCCAAGGTCATGCAGCTAATAAATAGCAGAGCCTGAGTTTAGTCCCAAGTCAGACCTGGTCTCTCAGCATTCCTGTGTGACAGTACAGTGCTAAAAGGGGAAAGACCAAAAGCGGGCTTCTGTTTAAATTTTAAAATAGGCTGAGCAATCAACACATATGAAAACAGATCCCTGCTTTAAACGTTTCTGCTTATAAAATGGGAACAGGATTATCTTAAAACTGCAACTGGCAAAAACAAGTTGGCAAGAAATCACTGTATCTAATAAAATACTTTTTTTTTTTTTTTGGCTAGAACTTCGCTCTCCTCGAATGGGTCAGAAGTTGCCCCGGGGGGGCTGTCGTGCCTGTGAATAAAAACTCGTTGCCTTAGTAACACACTCATGACAGGCCTGTGAGTGTACAGCCAAGTGAGGCCCCGTGCGCGCACCAGCTGTGAGGGGCGGAAGCACCTTTTCCTTCCAGAAACCAGTAAATCTAGGTCCTTCCTGGAGGCGGCCTTTGCTCCTCTTCCTTTCCTTTCCCAGCCTTCTAGAAATGCTCTTTTCAATTAAGAGTGGAGAGATTATTGTGGAACATCTAGTGGCCTAACTCCTTCAAACTATTGATGTGAGGGGAGAGGGAACCTACTTGGGTCACCCATTTGGGTGCAGCAGAGCCATCCTTGGAACTCTGGGGTTACACTCTCCTCTTCCTTGGGGATCCCACCCCTCATCTCCCCACCCCCCCCATCCCCTGTGTCATTCAGACACTTGCCTCTCCTGCCTTGAGCAGCCAGCACAGGTATGGAATTTTCTCTGGGGGCTCAGGAATTGTACTCTCCTGGAATTTCACCTGCACCTTGTAGATTTTTAGGATTTTATTGTCAATCACAATTTTCATCAATTTGCACTTTTGCTGCTGTCAATTAACTGTCTAAGCACCCTTGGAAGAACCCAAGTTGGGCTGAGCTTGGCTGGCAGATACTAAGCCAGAAGTGAGGAACCCTCTGGGGAGAGAGAATAAATCTGCATAAAATCACTGGAGGAAATTAAGCACCAAAATAGGTGCAAGTAGCTGTAACAGAGGCAACAGGGTTCCAAGAACTGAGGGGCGGATGTGGGCTGAAGAAGTCTCAAGTGGGAGGTGAAATTCCCTGAGTGCTGCAAAGCTGGTGGGACTAAAATAACCCAGAGGTTTCAGGGAGGAGAGGGTGCGTGAAGGGAGGCAGCAGTGCGATCCGGAGGCGGAGGGGCCTGGCCAGGCTGCGTGGAGGAGCAGGATGCTGGGGCCTGGGCAGCCACCCAGAGCAGGGCAGGGGCAGAGGGCTGGTATAAAGGCAGGGGTGAGGTGGTGAAGCTTTGGACACAGTGGGACTCTGAGATCTCAGCACGAGGACAGCAATAAGGATTATCGCAGTGCTTTTGACTTAAAAAAAAAAAAGACTTCTAAGTGATTTAATCTAATCTTTTCTTTCACATTTATAAAAACTGACCCCTCCAGAGGCTGAATGACTGACCCAAGGCCACCCAGCAAGCTCCGGAGTTGAATTTGCTGTAGTGGGAAGTGGGGATTCCTTGTGAGTTCTTCAGCAGGGGAGCAGCAGGATGCCAGTGGTTTTGTGAGCCAGACAAGTCTGCCAGCTGCAGGCAGGAAAGGTCCCAGGTGGCTCAGGGGGAGAGGCTCAGCTGGGAGGTTCGCATTGGGTTGTTTGTGTTGTCCTGCTGTTGCTGGGGATCTGCACAGGCTATGCGCACAGGTGAGCGCTCTGCCTACCCCTGAGCTGCTTCCAAGCCCCCCAGAAGGGCACCGCAAAAGACCTGCGCATCTCTCCTGCCTTTGGCCACCATTTTCTCTTGAGTTTCTTGGGGCAATAGTGGGTACAAGACTCCTCCCTTCACACTACAACTTCCGGGGTTTTCCTCTCGGAGGTTCCCTCAGATGCCCCTCTTCTTGGGGCTACCTCATTGTTACTCCTGCTCTCCAGCCTTGGGGACATCTGGTCATAAAGTTTTGCAGCATGGTGATGGAGGCCAACCTGAAGCTGGGAGTGGTTATGGAGAACAGAAGCATGGGAGGGACCAGGACCCTGGAGCCTTCCACTGGCAAAGCATTGCCTGTTCATTGTCACCTCGGAGTGTCTTCTCAGGTTGTTCCTTCCTCCCTCTGGATCTGCCTCCATTTTTCCCACAAAAAAAGTTGAGAAAAATACAATCTAAAAGTGAAGCACTCAAAGCCAAGGGTAAAGCTACAAGTCAACTGGGAGTAAGCCCTGTCCCCTTGAGTAAGCCCTCTCCCATGAGGACTGCTGCCCTCTCTGGACACAGGGTGTGGGTTGGGTACTGTGTGGCCAGCCAGAGCGGGAGACAAGCACACACTGGTCTCTGCCTGGAATGGATTCTAGAATGGACAGTAGTGTTTGCCATTGGCCATTGGCTCAGACATGGCTATTTTGGGGGGGAAGTTTTCAAACCACCTCTAATGGCTTTCATAATCTCATCAGACAGGAGCTGAGTCTACCCAAAGGTTTTGGCAGTGTTCATCCTAAATAATTATTCGGTAATCTGATGGCAAAGGTAGATTGACAAATGTAGGCAACTGAAAACACTGGTGTTGTAGACATGGCAATGGAATGCGTTTCCATGGGCAGGCAACTCAGGGTAGATCACAACACACAGGGTAAGTAAGCCTTGTTATAACTGCCTTTCAAAAAGCCTCTGTTCTCAGGGAATGTACAGTAGTCGAGGTTAAGGAAAACAGATTTATACATGGCCCCATTAGTGTCCTATAGAGATGTCTTTGGTAAGTTTGCTAGTTTTCCTGGATCATAGTTTTCTGAAGTAGAAAGATGAGTTGACCTCAGATCTGCTCTCCTCAGCCATTCTAAAATTTAGAGACAAATACTTACAGACCACCTAGCTGCCCCCGAGAGCTTTGCAGAGCTTTGTGTCACCTTCCCCTGACTGGCACACGATTGCCTTGGGAACATGCTGACGGATGGATACCTGTGCTCCTCAGGGCCCTGGAATCTTGAGATTAGAGCAGCTGCCAGGCGTAGCTTATGATTTTCTGAGTCAGTGCCCATAGCCGGTGTCAGATGGTGGCTGCCCATAGGTCCCCAGCAGGACTGTGTAGGCCTTGTATGTGAATGGGGACTGACAGTTGTTCTGTGTAATACAGGGTTACCCAGAGGACCTGCTTACAGTCCAGCGTAGCACAGGGGACAACACTGGCTGAGTTCAGCGCTCTCTTTCAAACTCACCAGCAGGGCTCTATGCTTGGAGAAGGCAGTGCAGGCTTGAGCTCTGCCCTCCCCTTGCTAGCGTGGCTGCTCTGAGCTTGTAAAGATGCCAAGAGGGTCACAAATACTGTTGCTAGGGTTGCTGTGAGGACACCAATATAACAAGCGTCAAGGCGTGACCTCAGTTCCACTTGGGTGGCCCCTGACCCTCCTCCCTGGTGCCCAGCGGACACACCATCCTTTCATCTCAGGAGCCCAGTGGCCTCTCACATGGACAGCCCCCTCCTACTGACGCAGCACTTTCCTGTTCTTTGATCCTCTCCACCGTGCTGTGAGGGAGAGGAAGGAGTTACCTGCTTCCCTCCTTTATACAGGAGGAAGCCAACGTTTAGAGAGATCAAATGCTTCATCAAGGTCACCAAACAGCTATCCTTCCTCGAGGGAGGGCTGGAGAGTAGAAAACTGTGCTCTGGACCTGGTCTAAGAGGACAGACATCAAGAAAATCTGTCAATTAGAGAGTGCACACTGCTTTAATGTGGCTTGTGAAATAGCCCCACCCCACTGCTGGTCAGCTGCTGGGCTAACACACTTTGTTTTCCTTTGTAGAGCTGGATGCTTGAGCACTACCTGAGGGACTTTTGAAATGCCCAAGCCAATAGAATCCAAGCCCTTGGTGGGTGGGGTTGGGTGGTTGGGACAGGAGGGAGGGGTGGAGAGCAGGGCTGCTTTAGGAGATGTGTGACAGAGGCAGGAGCCAGTATGACTGTACCCGGCTGAGGTCCTGGGTTGGTTTCAGACCCCAGTGGTCTCAGCTCTGTCCAACCTGGATGACTGAGCTCAGCCAGACCTGTTCTTCCAAGAGTATACAGCGATTTTTCTTTCATTTCTGTCAGGGTGGAAAAATACTTGTTTCTTTCCCTTACTGACCTTGCTGAGGTGAGAAGTTTTCAGGGAAATCAAAGCCCTTCAGAGATCTATGAGCTTGACAAGTTCCTCTGGGACCCTGTGATTTGAGTTCAACTATGGTACTTTCATGTTTTGATAATTTCCTCTGTAATGCCTTGGGGTTCTGTGGAAATAGGCAAGAATTTCTTTCCCATCTTGCCTGGTAGGAAGTAGAAAATGGAGAGGGGACCCAAGCCCCTCTAAAAATCAGCAGAGACAGGACCACAGGACCCTACATTTCCTGGGTTTCAGGTGTGGACACTTAGTGCTGAGATTCCAGGCACTTTGTGACACTCCAGAGCAGCTATCACACACGAGTCACACAAGTGAGTTGAAAATGTGGACTCCTGAGTATTTTATTATATGGGGAAAGCCCAGAATACTGAGGCTAAAAGGGTCCTAACAATTATCAATACCAACCAACCTTCTGATGCTGAAGTTATAACTACCAATGACTGTATCCTTACCATGCGTTTACATGCATTTAACCATGTTTAATAACAGCTATGGGAGGCAGGTATCACCAATCTCACCTCAGAGTGAGAAATCTGAGACTTGGTGAGGTTGACCAAACCAAGGGTACCCAAGCTCTTAACGTCTGTGTCATGTGTAAGCTACATGTCCCCCATCACCCCCGCCCCCAGCCTCTTCTCGGAACATTCTGGGGATCGAACCCAGGCCTTCGTACATGTTAGGCAAAGGTTGTACTGCTGAGCTACCCCCCAGTCCTTGGGAAGCCCATTCTTTGGTAGCTGCTGGTCTTCTACCAAGGACCAACTTGTGTCTGTTGGTCTAGACCTAATTCAGGGGCTGCATGGACGCGCCACTCCCCTTGACATAGTGAAATTCTTCACTGCATGCCTTGTACAGAGTGAAGTTCTCATAAACCCATCTCCACTTGTCTTTTCTGGTATTTTCTGCTGGGTTTAAATACAACATTTATGCCTCACTGTGTTCTATCTGTTCTGTGTTCTTCCTCTTTTAACTCAGTACCTCTACTAGTTCAGGGCTACCACTTTGTCATGCAAGGGCCATTGCTATTTCCCTGAGCTGCCCTCTCCCCATTTTACCTGGATGATCTCTCTTTGCACAGATTGGTAGCAAACTGTGGGTCAGACCCAGCCTCTGCCTGATTTTGTGTGACCTGTGAGCTAACAATTATTTTTACATTAAAAAATGTTTTTGCATGTCTGTGTCCTGTCTTTCCAGCACCATTTGTTAAAAAGACTATCTTTCTTCCACTGTATTGTCTTTGCTTTTTTGTCAGATTGGTTGACTATAGTTAGGTGAGTTTATCTGGGTCTCTGTTCTGTTTCATTTCTCTGTTCTTTTTCTAAGACCGTATTTTGTTGTAGCTTGATAGTAAATCTGAAGTCAGGAGATGTTAAGCCTCCGACTTTGTTGTTCTCTTTCAAGGTTGTGTTGGACATTTTGGCCATCTTTTGGCTCTCTGTAGAAACTTTCCAATCAGTGTGTTGAATCTACCAAGGTTTCTGTGTTTTAAGTGGTTATAAAAAGAAAAAGTAAAGTATTTCATGAAACCTAAAATTATATGACATTCAAACTAGTCTCTATAAGTGTACATGTTACTTATGCCTGTTTTGCACTGCAACTGTAGAGTCGGATTATGACAGAAACCAGATGGTTTGCAAAACCTAAAATACTGGCCATGTGGCCTTTTCGGCAAAATTTACTAGCTCTGGTCTAGATCTTGAGCATGTGGTTTATGCTTAGCTTGACCTGTGAAGCTAAACTGTCCGTTTTCCAGTCCTGCATCACTAGTTGCTAGCCATCTCGCCTTTACAGGGCCACCTGACCTTTCTGGGCTTCACTTTCTTATCTGTGAAGTGGGGAGAGAGGAATTTATCTCATAAAATTGTGAGGATTCAACGAATATTTTGTGCAAGTATTTAGAAGATGGCCTGATCTATAGATGCCATATGTAAGTGGTGGCTACCATTTTACCAAAATAGTCTCTAGTCTCTGTGATGCTGACTCATTTATCCCACTACTTTCAAGTCATGATCATCTTAAAATAACCTGAAAGTCCTTCCTTCAAATACCCGTCATGACTCCCAATTGCTCACGGATTGACCAGCCTAGCTCTTGTCTGTCTGTGCAGGGTCGTCTGACCTGCCCTCTAGTTACAAACCCTGTGTTCCAGCCCTTTCCAGCCTTCCATGTTCCCCTCCATTCCCGAACCTTTCCACCAGGGAGCTGCTTTTGCTGGAAAAACTTTCTTCTGGGAATCTCAGAAAGGGTCACTGAGATCTGGCTGCAGGTTTCAGCCATCATGACATGCAGAAGCTTCCACGTGGAAATCAGAGTGTGATCTTACAGTGGGCAGGGAATGGAAATATAGTGCCTCTCCTTAAATAACTCTAGATGGATTATTTTCAGGGTAACAAAGTAAAGCTGCAGAAACAGGCTGGGGTGAAAAAGAAATCCAGCCCAGTCCCCTAAGTTTTTGCCTAATGGTGTTAGGGGACTGTAACCAAAAGTTGTACACTCTGGGCAGAGAATCTGGTGTGGAAAACTTATAGGAAGGAATCTAAATTGCTGATCGAATATCAGGATCATAATGTATCATGCAGCTATTACAACAAGTATCAAGCTCATATAACAACATGAAAAATACAATAACATTTAAAGGAATCCTGCAGAATACAGAATCGCATGCGCACTGATTACACAGGAGTGAAAATAATGTCCCATCATGGTCACAAGGATGAAAAAAAAATCATGTTTGAATGGAGAATAGCAGCATTGTGGGTGATATTTTGCTTCTTTTAGAGTGCTATTAATTTCACTATTTGCATAAACTAAATATTTTATGGAAAACCCCACTCGCATGCTGAAAATTAGTTTAATTTGTCATTTGTAAATTTTACTTTAGAAAAGTAAACTTACATGTTTGCTTGTGGTAAAGTAAAAAAGTTTTAAAAGGCTAGACAAAAGTAAACTGGGGCAAGGATCTTTGTGGTCTTTGGGGTCTCCTAAGACCTCTCGATGCAGCCTCTGTCTAGATACTGAATACAGCTGTGGCTGCTTGGGATCCTATGATTAGCTCTCCTAAAATCACAGCTCCTTCAGAGTACTCTAGAATATGCTTTGCCTTCTCTGTTTGTGGTGGATGCCCAAACAGCTGTATGTCCAACATTAGGTGGGTGGGGTTTCTGCCTTTGAAAGGAACCCACAGAGCCATCTGTGACAAGTGCCTATGCATGACACATGTTATTGCTGACTCTTTTCAGCTCATGCTTTTGCACTTCAGCCTGGGGATTCTTTTCCTAAGAGTTTGCACACATGGAAGCATGGTCTCCCAAACTGTGAGAGCTGGAGGAATGGGAGTGGAACTTTGCTTAACACAAAGTCAGACCTGAGCTGGGCACAGGGATAGGACTGGGTAGAAAGGTGTGAAGACCACACAGCAGTTCATTCCAACTAAAACACCTGCACTATTTTTGCCTTTTTTAGGGATCACCCAAATCCACACATCTTCTGGAAAGAACACACTGGAAGGTCAGCTATGGCCAGAGGTGAGAGCTTTTCTGGGCAAGAAGTAAAGGGTGGTAGGTTTCCATCCGTGGGACAAATTTGAATCTTAACACAAGTTGGCGTGTCTCTTCTTGTGGCCTTGAGAAAATGGTCAAGATGAGTCACTTTCTTGGGATAGTGGGGCTGCCTGGCAGAACATGACCCTCTCTCCTGGAATCTGGGACTCATCATCCCTGTTTGGAGTAGCCAATTCCCAGAAGTGTCCAGAAAGCATGATAAATGGACTTGTTATCTCTGTGGACCTTGAAGCAGATGTGGTGTGTTATCTGAAGGCATCTGGGTGAGGTCTTCCCAGAGCCACTATGAGATAAGTGATGAGAATAAATATCATGTCTCTTAGTAATTGAAGTGGAATCAGTGTGCGTCTTTTTGTAGTCATGAGACGAGGCCAGCACTTTCATACACATTTTCCTCTGGGAATTTCCCCCCACCTCTCTTGATTTTGGGAGAAAAAAGACATAATCTTCCTTCCAAAGCCTTCTATGTTTTCTTAGAAGTAGAAGCTGCTCAGGATTCTTATCTGGAAGTCCATCTGGGCTCACAACATTCCAGTGTCGAGGGGACAGAAGTGTCTCTCCATTTCAGATTTACCTAGTTTTCAGCAACAAATAAGCAAAATGCCTCCAATAGTTGCTTTTGTGAAAATAATCACAATAAAAGAGGGAAAGTAGATAGTACAAATGGATGTAGCATAGAATTGATTTTTTTTTTAGTCTAGATTTACTGGGTCTCGAATTTTTTTAATTATGGTAAAGTACCTGTAATATAACAGTTTTAAAAGCTAGTTCGAGTATAGAATTTAACAGCACTAAGTGCAGTTAAAATGCTGTGGGCCATCATCGCCGTCTCCAGGACATTTTTCATCATCCCGATAATTAATTTTTATTGTCTCCACCCTACTTTTCTTGGAGACACTGTTATGATCTACCTGCTAAAATCATCATCTGCTTTACCAGGAAAACTGGCTAGGAGAGGCAACCTTGGGAAATTTTGCCTCTGGATTTTGAGCCCAGCCGGAACAAGTGTGTGGCCCTTTCCGCACTACATGTTCAGAGCTTGCAGAGCTGCTTTTCCCACAAGGCAGCTGACGTTTCATTTCAATTGCAGACCAAGCAGAACTTTCCAGTCCTGTGCAACCCAAAGAAGTTGGGGCTGACAGTGTCTTCTGAGTCAGGTATGTGCCACTGGCCATAAGCAAGGAAGGTCCAGCTGCTTCTCTCTGGGGTGGCCAACATACCCCCACCCCCATACACTCTTCTTGGACCAATTTTCTCTGTTTCATCCTCAGCCCCTTCCACCACCTCTCTCTCGCTCTCTCCACCCCACCCCACACCATCATTTCTATGGA
Organism: Hydrochoerus hydrochaeris; assembly: GCA_004027455.1. Taxonomy (NCBI): domain Eukaryota; kingdom Metazoa; phylum Chordata; class Mammalia; order Rodentia; family Hydrochaeridae; genus Hydrochoerus; species Hydrochoerus hydrochaeris. Next base: position 24,232 of record PVLA01015360.1, read on the forward strand.
GAGACAGAGCTCAGTGCCCTGGTCAGGAGTGAAACCAACATGGCCCCACAGTGGTTATCCTGGGTGGAGCAACCGCTAGGGCCTTACCTCCCTGTGGGGCGAACATGTCGATCACTCACATGGCTTCCTTATTTCTCCAATGTAGTCACTCTGGCCATTCAAGCTATTTGCCCCCATTAAGGGCCAGGCCTGCCTAATACCTGGATGCCATAAATGCTGTTCTTGAGTGGGTCTTCCCTGGCTTTAATCCATATTAATGAGCTGACTACATTTAATGACTTTATTTTATTTACACTGGACTTGATCAGTTAGGCATTCTAGTCTTACTTATCTGTTAGATAAGACATTAGGCAGAGAAATAAGCTGATGTGCTTTTTAGGAAATGGAATCCCTAGCAGGTTTACATTTAAATGTCCCTGTACCATAATTAAGGAGTTTGATCGGTGCTTTCTAAGGAGACTTGACATCTAAAAATTCTGGTCATTCAAGTCAGGGAGACCCCCATAAATATAATTTGTTTACATCTTACGTGGTAAGTTTTTGCATATTTATAGGCCTTGAGTGTCATTCTTCAGCAATCTTCAAGCTAACCTTAGGGTACCCAGGGCAGCTTTAGTTTTAGGCTGACTTTAATATTAATTTGTTACCTTCTTTTGTTACCATCTTATTCATGATGACCCAGAAAGGCAGAGTCATCAGGTAGAGGGAAATGAGAGGGAGACAGAGGGCCAGGGGAGTGGGGAAAATGAGGGCCATGCATGGCCTTCCAAGGGACTTCTATTCGGAGAGCCCAGGTCCAGGTAACACTGTGGCCCCAGAGTGGAGGGAGGCTGTTTCCAGTATGGTTTCCAGGATCCCCAGCGACTGCACGATCAGTTTCCACTCCCACACCAACAGATTTGACTTGGCAGCTATGCAAGTACTATAGGATGTGGGTCCACTCCACGCACACATTTGATACCCTCAGCCTACGACATAGGGATACAGATCTGACCTTGCTGCGTGGGTTCTTGTGTTCACAGTACACTCTCTGACGCCTGCTGACATCAAACTTATAGCAGCCATTGGCAGCATGGAAACTGTGAGTATTTAGAGTAGCTTGGGGAAAGACCCAGGTTTGGTATTGGTGAGACTGAATAAGCTCCTGCTGACCAGGCAGAATGCTCCATGTGGAGACAGAGCATTATGAGTTGAAGAAATTCTAAAATCCAGAGGCTTTGGATTTTTATTTTAAACTCAAATAAATCCCTATTACATCAGGGTGGAGAATTTGGAGTTTGTCATTAATAAATCCATTGATAAATCATGTATTGCACAAAATTTTTACAGTAATCTTTTAAACTTTCTATTTATGAAAGAAATTCTTGGTCTGGAGATTTAGCTCAGTGGCATAAGCACCTGCCTGACAAGTGTGAGGTCATGAGTTCGATCCCTGGTACAAAAAAAAAAAAA